>VNJZ01004346.1:0-16893 GCA_008042795.1 Drosophila asahinai | reverse complement strand
AAGTTTATTTTTGATCATTAAGTGAATAATGCAAATAGCATAATGCAGAATATGCGCGAAGCTTGAATATTTGGTCAGGTGCTCAGACACCAACAATGAGAGGCCGGGAAGGGGAAACAAAAAATAATTTGCATTTCATTTAGCCGACACACTTTTTTGAAGTAAATTCTGCGGCTGAGAGGGGATTGTGGATTGTTCGGCGGAAATGACGGCTATAAAAGGCAACTGCCACCGCCGCATGCCGGATACGTGTAGCTAAACAACCGTAAAATATATGCATCCCCTAAACGCTCTGCAACCCCTCCTCACCTTTGAAAAAGAAAAAAACTCACACCCTCGCGGCATACGCACGCACGCACAGTAAAGACAATTAGTGTAAGGTGAACGCGCGCTTACCTTGCCACCAAACCACGCCCCCTTCTGGCCCACTTCGTGACTTTTGGCGCTTCATCCTGGATATGTTTGGCTTCCGCCGCGAAAAACCAACCTCCCCCCAGGTCCTAGCACCCTTACGGAGGATGTTGTTAATTTTTTCAAGAGTTTTGAAAAGCATTGAAGGAGATATCTTATAAAATTAATAATATTGTCTGACCAGGTTTTAATATATTTTTATATATCCAATTAAATATTTTCAATATTTGTAAAAAATTTAAGATTTCTAAACATAATAAAATTAGAACTTTAAAGGCTTGGTTAAAGTTAATCGCTTTTAATAGATTTTTCTAAATTAAGGTCGTAGGTATGGTTAAAAATATAGAGCACAATATCAAAAAAGTCCTTGAAGGATATAATAACTTCGTCTTGAATAATATATAAGTAACCTTTGCTTCTCGTCCCAAATTCTCCTGCCTGGCACATGAGCATTTTTTTATTTGCACAATGCGAGCTGAGAGCGAGTGAAATAAGGTGCGGCTGAGGCCATAAAGCGAAATTAAATAAAAAACACTCATGCCCACATAAAAACCGGAAAGAACAATTCAAAGTCTCGCGGAGGCGAGGGGAAAACCCCAAGGATAACTGTGTCTTTGACTTGAGATTTAATTTTCGTGATGTGTGTTGAACAGCATAAAAAAGAAAACGAAGAAGGTTTCCCAAATGTGGTGCGTAATTTGCCATTCTCGAATCGAGTTTATTCTGAGACCTAATTAAATGCGGAGCTTCAAAAATGCGATTAGGGGATTGTGGCTTCGCTCTGGCTACAAATATGCAAGCACGTGTGTAGATTCACTAGAACAATTGGATTTCCTTCGACACGAGTGTGTACATATGCAGATTGCACAAACAGAGAACTCTCAACTCAAATAGAAAACTCAATTAAACAGTTTAAATATCCGAAATAAAAGGTAATGACTTGAGAATATTGACACACACGAAAATGGTTGAATATTAAATAAAGTTTTATAGCTCGTAGAAAATAAAGGGATTACATATTTTAGCTTTAGAATTTATAAATTCACTTAAGACAGAACATTTCCACTTTACTATTTTCTTGTAATATTTTTTAATAATATGTATTTTGTTTTAACATTTTTGAAATATTTCCATAAGTAAATTAAGTATTTAACTAAATTATGTTGATGCTTATATGATAAGCTAAAGAAGAATACAAAATTTAAATCGAAATATATTTTATTTTCTCCTTTCCCCTATTTTATCACATGCACGCTATAGTATCTTGAGTTATATCAGCACTTAGTCTGCCTGAAATTACGATTTTGCAAGCCTCATACATTACCTGATTCCACGGACTATCCCAACTCTGTTGGCTCAAAAAGTCAGTAGGAAAACACACGCCATTGCCACATCGTACAAGAACTAAATTTCGGCGGAGGCCAAGGAAAAATGCGTCAGGAATTAATGAATTCCCATACATTTCAGGCCTTGAGAGAAATGCCTCTAATCGAATTAGTGGAATTAATTTTTGATGATATTGAAATTAGTTGCAGGCACCGCAGACTTCGGGCTTCACCGCAGGGGTTGCTGAATTATATTCGGAGCTCGAACTACAAAACACTCCTGCCTGTCCGCATTCCTCGGTGGCGTGTGGGTGCATAAATTTAATTTGACATCCCGGGGTTGACTTCTGGACCCGTCGCCCTCCATTGTGTTACTTTCCACTTGATTCAGCCATAGTGTAGCGCTCCCATCCCCCAAGTAGCGACGTCTTCCACCTCCATTATTAATGACGCTTCGACATGTGTGTCAGGTTCGCCAAGTTTCGTTGAAAAGCAATTTTATTTACTTTTATTCCGTGCCCTGGCGGCAAGTAGCAACTGTTGTTACTGTTACTGTCGATTTTCGATTGGGGCTGCTATGTGTCATGTTATTATTTATTGTGTGCTGCAAATTAAATGCCAAAATACGTTGAATATTTAATGCCGAATGCCGGTCCGCTTAAAGTTTGCCGCCCACGTCACACGTGAGTTGGCGTTGAAGTTTGCTGCTACATTTCCTACATTGTCCTTGTCCTTGGCCAGCCCGGCCACCCACGACAGCCGCCCACAGGACGACCCCAACAGGACATGATAGCACTCTAACTACGAGAAACGGGGGACCTTACCGCGAGCGAAAGAGAGCGCTAGTGTTTGCATGTCAGCGAGTAATAAGCACAAGGGCCATAATAGTTTTGCCAGTTATTTTATTTTTCTCTCCCCAGTTGAGGCTCCAACTCCCGCTCCCGTTCCCTCTCCCGGTTCCGCTCCCTAGAAGCATTTGCTTCGCCCGAAATTCCGCCACGATTACTTGGCCCTGACTTGGGAGCCGCCAAGAGCCAAGTGCTTCGAGTGCATGGAAAACAAAATTTGTTAGCCAAAAATGTCTCTGAAGTAAATTAAAATTAGCAAACAAGATGGGAGGCTTAAAATATAATATCTCAGCTAATTATAATATTAGGTAAATGCTGGACAAAGTCAATCAAATTAATTCTGAAATGGAAGGCTATCCACCTTCTAAGTTCATTATTAATAAGAAATATCTTAAAATATACAGAACATCTTTGATATGGCTTTTTGTTTTGATTCATAGTATTTTCATTTAAACATAAGTGCTTTTTCCTAAAATCGTAAGGCTTAACATTGGTAAATGATGTAGAAATAATGGAGACTCCATTAAATATTTTAGAAGAGTCCCAGAAATCTGTTGCTATCTGAGAAACCTTGATACGGTATTTATTAATTTACTCATTATAATTACAGCAGAATTCTGAAGATTTTATGCATTTAAAAAAATTTTGAATATAAATCTTTTTCAGTGGACTTAATGTTTTTTCTGTGTAGACCGCATCGACCAGGCGGGACCGGGCCAGACCAGGCCAAAACAGAACAGACGCCTCCTCCGCCTCGTTGAGCGTCTTGGGAGGCAGACATAAATGTTGGACATTAACGGGTAATTTTCTTGCAATTTTGTAGTCGTTAGCGTTTTGTGGCAAGGACGATGACGACGCGCAGCGTTGACAACAGCAGGCAAAAATTTAATTTTCCCAAAATTCTCGCAGGGTTTCGCATAAATTTTTTAGCTAATTTCGGGCTGCAGCCGCATGCTGCATCCGAAAAAGGACGAATTTAACTTGAAGCTTTAAAGTGGAATCGTGGAAGGGGAAAAGCAATCCGAATGGAAATCCATTAGCGGCGAACAAATTTGTAATTTCCGCTGCTGGGCACACGCACGCAGGACATCCAGAATATAAAGGACACAGCTGGACACAGCCACCCCACCATCGCTGTTTTTGAGGTGTGTTCGGTCAGGTAATTTCATTTACCTTACTCATTTAGCACGTTCCTTTGACTGGGGGTCGCGACAGGGGGCAGGGGTCACTTTCCGGCTGTTTGCATGATAAAAATCACATACACTCCTTAAATTTCAACAGCACGCGATGCCGGATGATTATCCTTGAACCAAAAAAAATAACTAAGAGAAGAAAAAGAGCCAGGCAACCCACTCCTCTTCCTTTGGCGTGGCCTTTGTCTCCTTTTTACCGGCGAGCAGAGACTCAACCTTTCTGACTTTCCTGATAGAAATTAATGCTCTGGCTTTCGTCCTCGTAAAATTTTATATGGAATTGTCTGCTTTTCATTTGCCCAGCACACGCAAGCCAGGGGAATCCAGCTTTAATCGAGATTTGGCGCCTCTTTTTCGGAGTCCTGCAACTTTTTAATGAAATTCCATAACCTGGTAATCAAAATCCAGCACCCGGATGACCAGAAATATGCCCAACACTTGTCGCCGGAGCGGCGACAAGATTGCCCGGAAGTTGTAAATTATTCAGGCTCATACTGCCAAATTTAGTGACCCCGAGGGCTGCCTTAAAAGTTTAGATTCGTAAAATGAAGATGATGTTAAAGAAGCAGTAAAAAAGTCAAATTAAAAGTAGTATAAACTTAAATAGTAAAACTGTCACAATAAAAGATGTACGACTTTTTCCTGAATCCATTAAAATGTTTTTAATATTTTGTAAAATAAAAATTATGTACGGATTTCTTTAATTCGAAACATTTGATTTTATCTAAATTAGCAACCACTTGCTGGTTAAAATGATAAGCCATATTTTGATTTTTAAGAATTTTATTAAACAAATTAACGATTTTAACAGTCATTACACAGTCCTCAAAAGAAACCCCCAAGGAAACGGTCTGAAAAATCCGCCAAAAAACATCCAATCACCAATAAACTTATTTAAACAGAATATAAAAAAACAGAAACAGAATAAAAATCCAAAATTCTTAAATTATGAAGTAAACTAACTTTTTATTTAAATAGTTGAAAAAAAGATATAAAAGACATGCAAATACACAACTGTTAAATAGACAAAAGTTGCTATCAATCTATGATCCTTAAACGATCAATAATTTTATTCGAAGTATTGCCAAATGTAAAAGTATGAACACTATAGTTTTTGGAAGATAACCCATCTTATGGAAAAACTTTTAAACCTTTTCATTATTCTATTGCATGTCCAATTTGCAGAAAATCGCAGTTCAAATTAAACTGTTCCCGTTCCCTTCGAAATTCTGCCAATCCGGAATCTGTCCAAGTCTACAACGACTCCATGTCCTGCCGGCCTTCTGTCCCCGTTCTAGGCTCAGTTTAATTTACATTTATCCACACGTTTAACCAGTCGGCTGTCCTGGACTCCAGGTGGAGTTCATTTGCCCAGTCTGTGTCTGGTCCTGCTCCGGATCCAAGTCCCCGTGGCGCCTTGGCACGCAGGCACACACTCTCGCACAAACAGGAAGCGACTGACACCGTACAAAATGTTAAACACTTTGGCAACATTTGCTTAAAACTTTTGCCAGTCTCTCTGTCTCCGGGTCGGGGGTTTCCCTTTTCGAGGAGTCCTTTCTAGTTGCGGTTGCTGCACACAAAAAGTCACAAGGCACTATGCAGTTAAACCAACAACAGCAGTAGCAGCAGCAGTTGAAATACACCGAAAAAAAAATACAAAATCTAAAATTCGAAATTAAATTAATTGCAAAAGATATTTATAAATTATTTAATATATAAAATCCCCAAAAATATGTCAGAAAATAGCGATAATTTCTCCTTCTATATACAAACATACTTTACTTTTGTTTTATTTTTCTCTGGGTGCATCACCAACAATGGCCAAAAGGTAAACGTGGCAAACAAAAGGCACGCCCGGAAATGGCAAAGCTGCTTGACTACAAAAACAACAGCAACGGAATCGGGAGCAGGAGCAGGAGCAGGAGCAGTAGCTGGAGCAGTAGCTGAAACAGAAGCAGGAGCGGGAACAGGAGCTGGAACAGCAGACGCCAGTTGGCCACTCATTGTCGGTCGCCATGGTGAATCCTCAGGTGTTTTGCGCACAGTTTACTACGTTTTTCATTTAACCAACGTTGGGTTCAGGTCGTTTGTCCTGCTTTTTCCTGGCTGCTGCTCCCGGCGCCTGACTCCTGGCCGTTCGTTGCCGGTTGTTTGGTGTTTGGTTTGCGGTTGCCAGCGGACAACAAACGACACCTCTAGTGGCTGTGATTGTTGTTGCTGCCGCTCCTGCTGTCCGAGCATAATTAAAAATTCACATAAATTTAGCTTAGCGCTGACACACACATTCTAATTGGGTTAATTATGTGTCGCCAGGACCTTAAAAATGTCATCCAGTCGGTGGAAGTGTGTGTGTGTGTGTGTATTACGGTAGAGTTGTCAGCTTCACCTGGACAAAGGCTGGACAAGAGCTCGGTTCCAAGTACATTACCAGCAAATTATGTTGTCGCAGCATGTGAGGTGTGGGCTACAAAGTGGATTCAAAAGATGTGGAGAGATTCACGGGAATAGGATGTTTTGGAAAAGGTTAAATGGAAGGAATGCTCACATGCTCTACAGGACTTTAATGAAGACCCATTATTTTGAATTAATTTACGCTCGATCCTATTGAAAATATATTCAACTAAAAATAATCCTTATATTTACATGCACTTTAAGTTCGATTTAAAAGTCAACTTTTTATCTTATGACTTAATTTTCAACTAAAATAAAAATCATATGTATTATATCATATTTTCTATATTCAGAATGTCTTGTTATATTGTAAAGAAGTTCAGGACACTTTTCCCAAATAATAGAAAATCCCTATAGTAAAAGGTAAGCCTTTTTACCTTAAATTTTCAAGCCTGCCCTTCTCCTCAGCTCTCTATGCTGATCCATTGCTTCATGCTTAATTACACATACGCCCCGTTTGACATGCCCCGAACGGTTGTCCGTTTTTACGGCCACCTTGTTGCATAATTTAGGCCACAATTTCGGCTTGCCAACGGCTTAAGTAGCCAGAAAAGTTTTTATGCGACCCGGTCTACGTGCGGGTTCCCCAAGGACCCAACCTCAACCTCGACCAGATGGTGGCAATAAAACAGATTTAAGTCGGGAAAATTACATGAAAAGTGTGGCAGGATGCCCCATAAAATAATAAAACATAATAATAATAATAAGGCGAGGGCTGCAACTAATCCGAAGGAAACGCTCGGTGACACTTGAAGAAAGCAAGAACGCCCAAAAGTATGCAACACATAATGGCAAATGTCAACAGCGCCGGGGAGCGGGAAAATCCTGGGCAAAGTGGGGAGGAGGAAGGAGAAGCCAGCCAAGGCCAGACAAAATTAATTACTCGACGTGGAAATGTAATTACGAAAATATTTAGCCCAAGCTCAGCGGCATGCCAAGGCAACAAAATGCCATTTGTCAAGCGCTGTCCCGCCGAGCAGATTTCTTCGGGTCAGGCTCGTGGGGATATCCTTCGCATATATCCCTATATATATATGTATGTGCTCTGTCTGCGTGGAACCAATAATGTGCCGCATACGGAATTTAATGATTTATGAGCCCTGGCAATTAATCAAATTAATCAAAATCGCATTAAACTTTGGCGCAGTGCAGCAACGCCTTTTTAACTGCCTTTCGGAATAGATTTCTTTCGGAGCGTATCCTATCCCGCCCTACTCTATATGTATTATATACCATACATATAGAGTAGGGCGGGATAGGATACGCTATCTCCTTTTTATCTCCTCACCCTTCCGGTGACATTTGTGCGTGCCATATGCACATTAATTCCGCAAAGGGAAAACTTTTTTTCCGGCAGCGTGTGGAAAAAAGTTTGCTTTATGGCCCACTTATAAGGAACGATGCCGGAACGATGCGGTTTTCCTAGTCAATAGCGCCTGTTCTGCGGTAATTATCCACTCACCATCGGCCAACTTGTGCAATTGCGTTTCTATGTAAATTTACCCGGACGGGAAATCGGAATTTTAAACTGGAACAGAGCAAGCCAAGGCGGGTTTATCCTCCTTTACACGTAACTGCATTACATTTTAAATTGTCAGTTTTTACAGTTTGTGTAAATTTAATTATTTAAAAAAACTATTATTATTAAAACAAGCTTCATAATAGTAAGGGTCAGATGAAGTCCTGGCTAAGAAAATTTTGTCATCATGTAATGTGAGAGCTATTTTGGTCAGGGACCCAGAGTTCTGTCAAATCTATTCTGGCTCGGCAAAAGAACAGCAGATTTTCAGTACCTTTACAGCAATAATCGATACTAAACAGCACAGTTAACAGCACTATCTTATTCTTTTACTTTCAGATAAAATAAAGAAAGGCAGAAAACCGAATTGCTTTACGATAAGTTTATCTGGTAATTCTATATTGCGGACAAATAGTAATGATAAACTTTGACAGTAAGAACATAACCCGGTCGAAAGTATTTACGAATATAATTTATTCCTTTATATTTCCACTTGAAATAATAATGTTTATAATTATTTCTGTTCATAACTCTCAATTTACGTAAAATTCGAAAACTAAGCCATCACTGCTCTATATTTGAAACTCTGTGATTCTTTAAGGGCCTCGTCCGCAAAGTATGCCACAAAATCTTTTTGTTTCTGCCAAGCCAAGCCGAGCAAATTGAATTCAAGCCAAGGCGACGAGAATGAGATGATGACTGCGATGGTTATGGCCGTGTCTCGCTTTCAGTGTTGACAGCTCCGCTGACATGCTGGCCATAAACACGACCAATGCCAGAAGGGAAATCCCGACCATTGCCTGGGCAAGTCAGGGAAACTCGGGGCGACGAAGGGTTCGGACTGGGATTGTGTGCCGCCGCCAGCGCAAAACCGCAAAATTTAATTCCCTTATCAGAAAGTGACAAGCGTGCGTAGTTAATGCAATTTTGCAGCGCATTTAACATGACGTGGCTGCCTCCGAGAATGAAGGAAATTATTATGACGCTGGAGAAGACAGAAAAAAGAAGGGTGCAGAGAAAGAAACCTATTTTTTCGAGCTGATATCATCAATTCATTTTTTAAAATCACAATCCTATCATGGTTTTTGGAATAAAACCAACTATTGTAACGCCCTTTATAAGAACGATTTATATGAACTATTTATGAAAAGTATTTTTCTAAATAAGTTTGAAATTAATAGTTTCCGTATGAAATTAATAGTTTCCTTAAATGAACCATTAATTATGAACAAGTTTGAGTTTCCCCACCAAATGGGATTCTTTGTGTATAAAAAGTCTAAACATAATCATCCCATTTACATTGAGACATTACTTTGAAGACAATATTGACTGTTTTCTTTAAAAATAAAATAATAACACAAGTATTAGCTCTATTCCTTATTTTAAATGGTTTATGTTTATTATTTGTTTTTTTTTTTTTTCAGTTTTTCTGTGTAAGGATTTGAAAGCACCGATCCGCATGGCATTTGCCATTATCCGACGGAAGTTGTTTGCTCGCAGGACTCCCTTTTTTTTTTTGGTGGCCACATTTCTCCTTAGTCTTCGGCCTCAAATTGTGCTGGGCCAAATTACAATTCCGCTGATTGCATTCCCCGCTCTGTCCAGGATTTTCTTTTGGCTCCAGCTGAAAAGCGCCTTCGGCTCATTCACATTTTCCACGCGTTATTCACACTTTACGCCTAGATTTTGAGCGCCATGAATCCTCCAACTGTTTTGCATATTTGTGTGTCTGATCCTTGGTCCGTATTCCGCAGCTCGTGGTCCTGCGTCCTTAGTTCCTAGTCCTTGGTTGTTTGCCGTTTTGCTGCTGTTTTTGTTTCGTTTGGTAGTTTCGCATTCATTGCGAGAGAGATAAAAATAATGAACATACCAAAGGCAAAGTCGAGAAGCGAAAAAAACAAAACACCAACGAGCAACTCAACACAACTCCAGCTCGAATCCTTGATCCTTCCCGCGCTAACTTCTAGCCCCTTCCCGCCCACTTTTTCCTATGTGCGTGCAACGGTGCTGCGATTCCGCCAAGTTTTTGTTGGCTTAGATTTATGTGAACAAAATGCATGCAGCTACAGTGGACTCGGTATAAAACAAATGAATAGAGCTCACTAGAAAACAATAAATTAAGATTGGAATAATACCAATATAACTTGTAAGCCATTAGACGTAAGAATATGCACTACTATTGTGTATTTTGGGAATAAGCTGACCAGCCACTACTGAGAGTTCTGACTATGAATAACTCCAGAACAGTGGTGCCCACAGCCCGGACTCGAGAGTCCAAAAATTTATCTGCCTGGCCTCTGCCGGCACACGTTCAGCATTCACAACGCACAAGCCTTTATTAAACTTAAATATTAAATAGTAATATAAATGATTTATGTAATATTCTTACCCATTATAAATGACTTATTAATTATATATATTTTTTAGAATATTGTAGATATTTTAATTAAAATTAATCTAAACTGAAAGAATCACAAATTGGTTAAAGTCACAAAAATGTGTTTAATTTATTCCAAACACAATAATATAGCTCGTTTTTGTGAACAACATATTTAATTTAGCTTCCTCAAAGTTGCGTGTAAAATACTAGAGTCAAAAATATTAAAAATATTTAATTATTTAAGCTTGTAACAACTTTTTATAGGTATCAATTTAATACTACCAATTGACTTAAAAATACCTATATTTCTGACTGATTCATCAACTCTCTGAAAACTCATTAAAATGTATTTTTTAGGGGAAAACCCAGCTAGATTATTCACTGTATTGCCATACGTAAGCGTCGCCTTCAGTTTGAGTGAGAAATGGGCGTAACGCGAACGCCTCAAACTCCTTGTTTCCCCAGTTTTCCTGGGCGCCGTGCATAAGGCAAATTGCTTGTGAGTTCAACTCGTATTTTGCATTGTGCCTCACTTCCGACAGTTAAATTAAAGCCATTGTCTGAGTTGCTGTGGCCGTTAGTTAGTTTTGTGCGCCTAACGTAACAATTGCCAGGCATTTTTATCTGCAACAAACCGCTGGGGCCGCAACAACAACAACTACAACAAGCGGAAGTAGGAGCAACAAAACCCGGAACAAGTTCAGACCCCAAAACAGTTGAAATACGACAGCGAAAACAATTTGTTAGGCCAGAAGGGCTCTGAAAATCTTCTTGACCAAATTGCTCACCCTTTCCCGTGGAAGAATTCTAGACCTTAATTGCATAAACAACACTTGGCTGGAGTGTTTGGGCTTGGATTCTGGTTTTGGCCATGGACTGCTGCCTGCTGGTTGCGGTTTTAATTAGTCCAAAACGCGTCGAAAGAAAGAATTCTAATCGAGTGCGGAAAATCTTATTTTCGGGGGTCTTGGGTATTGCGGATATTACACTGTTTGATGGAGGAAATGGTGAGGAAAATTAGGGAAATTTTATGGGATATCTAAAGCTGCAATGCGAGGTAGACCAGTTTAATTATTGTTGTAAAAATATGTATATTATGCCAAGTCTTTTCTATGATTTAGAAACTTTCAACTAGCCATTTAAAACTATTTTCCTTTTTTTTTAATTAAACTTGAAATGTTATAATATTTAACAATTTAATCCTTAAAGTTCCTGACTTTTAATGGTCGAATCTGGGCCATATCTGTAAGCCATCTGAGGACCTACTCAATGCAAAAAAATAACTGTGGACGAACGCGTTAATTATATGGCAGTGGCACAAAGCGTCAGCGGAAAACGAGGCTAGTGCTTGGGGCAACAACACCCATTAACCGCCAGCCCCTGCACCAACTATGGCTCCACCTACTGAACCAACTATGTAACCACCTACTGAACCACCCACCACAGACAGACACCACAATGACACAGAAAGTGTTGAGCTGCAAATGAGGGAACAATGCGGCCAAAAGCGGGGTAAGAAAAAATAAAATGTTGAAAACGTGAACCTCAACTATAAAAGACCCTTAAGTTAGATCACAGAAATTATTGCACACTTTTTAGCGGTGCTATCTATTGAATATTACAAGTCTAGGGTTTTGAAATCACCTTAAGAGGTGTATAAAAGCATGTAATAAAATGTTTGAGGCTCCAAATTCAGTGAAAATTTAATTTTTAAATATATGGCACATTTTGTAGCATAGTTTTAGACACCTTTTTAAGAGATTTCAATTGTGTGTGATTGTCTATTGTGATTTAGTGAAATAAAGTAATATTTAAATTTAAGTGGTCCCATAAAATCTTGTGATTTGATCGATAGAAAAGTGAAATATGTTAGGTCTCAAATCATCGTAAATTATAATTTATAATTATCATCGCCTTGTAAGGCTTAATATTTCCCAATTTCTATTTTAATTTCAGGCCGAAAACTATTAGGTATAATTTACGATATACCCTATTACATACAAATACTGGGTACGAAAAGAAAATGCAAAGTGGAAATGCTTCGAGTGCAGGCCATGCGTGGCGCAAACAAACTCGGAAAATGCAAAACGGATGTGTAAATAATTTAGACGAGTTGCCGGCAGAACCGGGGTGTGTGTTGTGTATCTTTTTAGTTTATGTATCATTAAAAAATACTTACAGCGAAACAAAGGGAGACGAGGCAGAGCACTGTAATAGCGGGGAGAGAGCGGAAAATGTGCCATTTGCCAACTGCAAACAGACTGGAGGTCCTGTCTCAAGGGATATGTACATATACACACATACTACGTACCTATATCCGTGTGTAGTTTTGTACTTTCCCGGAACGTGCGAGAAATGCAATAATTATATGCACACAAAGGCACAAACACCGAGTTGTTGGTATAGTTACTTTTTTGACATGCTGCAAATTAAACAGGAGCACGAAGAAAGGACCAAAGGAGCGCCAGGAAGCAAGGAAGAAAGAAACGCGGCAGAAAGAGGGCGAAGGACTAAATTACTTTTTGCACCAACTGCATACAATCAAATGCAACGAGATTAAAAACCAACGTGTATCCGTAAATGTAACACCGATATCACATCTAAGTTTTACACTTTTACAAATTTAATAACTTTATATTTCTAGTTTAAAAGCTTTTCCAAAAAATCCTTGATGTTTACCAAAGGTGATCAGGCAATACATTCACATGTTAGAAGTGCTTTTGTTTGTGTAAGGAATATAACAAAATGGCTAGATTTTTAACACTACAAAAGCTAAGTTGAGCCACAGAACTTAAATTTTACCGTCCTGTTGCTTAATTTAATTCTTAATAAACCAATAAAAATAATTATAATATTTAGAACCCTGAAAAAATCGAATTTAAAGTTCAAAATCTGTATCAAACCATTTACAAATGTTTGTTTTACTCTCAATTATATCTGAAGCTTGCAGTACCAGTGCAGCAGCAACGTCTCAGTCGCTGTGGCCTGTCAGTCTGGATAAAGGATAAAGGATTGGGGAGGTCTCCGAGTGGTCTGGACTGGGTGCAGCCTGGTAAACCTCCGGCGGCATTTGCATACCTGATGCTAAAAAACTATGTTAATGTGCAGAACTCACCCAGACTGGGGACTGGAGTTGAGATTGAGATTGAGGCGAGTTGAAAAGCAAGTCCAGGCCCGCAGGATAACATGCTGTGCTATTCCGCCGGCGGGACAAACCGCAGACATTGAAAGTGTCGCTCTCTCCGACCGTCCCCGTCTGTCTCTATAAATCTCTACGGATGTGTTGTTAACTGCCGCCGGGCCTTCTACATATTCCACTCCCCGTTTTTTCCTTAGATCCTCCGTTTGGTTATCCTGGGAAAAGGGGGCGTGACAGGGGAGGCGCCTCAATTTGCACGCTTCGTTATTCAATTAGACACTTGGCACACAACCAGCGAGTGGAAAAGAGAGAGAGGGTTGGGTGTGAGAGACAGACGACGGGCGGAGCTCTGACAACACGGGACGCATAATTTTGATTGATGGCCCAATAATGGCGGTGATTTATCATATTTGCATGCTAGCATTTAAGCCAGCCAGCGGCGGCGAGTCTGCTCTTGAAGCCAGACAGCGAATACGTTGGTAAATTAGCTACCCGGTATAATTAAATTTAACCCCATCAATCTGAAATCGTACTTATTGATTTGTATTTGGGGATTATTTGGATATTACTCTAATTTTTACTCGCATTGCAGCGTTTTTTGTATTTAAATTAAATTAAATTCGGACAACCTCTGGTTTAACCCAAGAGGAAGAAAAACAAATGTACCCTTTTGTGCACACTCTTGTCTTTATAAAAATCGAAACTAAAACTTTTCCGCTGACAATGGCCACCGGAAAGTATGCTACAAAACAGATGACACCAATACAAGCGCAGATGTGTTATACATATATACGTAGGTATATATATTCCGCTAATTGGTCTTTTGCTCTGCAAATGAAAGCGTTGCGCTGGCAACAGCCACGTGCTGCAGTGGGCCCCCGGGCGTATACGCAATATATGTAGTTTTTTTATTGCACCTTCTCCTGTTGTGTGTGCCACTGTCGCTGTATGTCTATAAAATCCGGCTTAAGCCGCATGCTACCTGCGAAATGTATGAAATTTTTGCTGCCACTCAACACTGCCACACACACTTACGCACAGCAAACGACAATGCAGGATAAACACACACTCAGGAGGGAATACACGGGGGAAATATGAACATTTTTTTATATATAATAAGCAATTAGGTATGGAAAAATGTTACATGGAATAGTTTAAATTCAATAAAAAAAACTCTCATTTTAAAATTAATAAATACTTCGACTTTTAAACTTTTATTCCAGTACATTCTTTTATTAATTAATTATTAATTAGAGCGTATATTATATAGAGATGACAATAAAGATAATTCTAGACATATAAGAAATAATAAATAAATATAAAATTATATCGAAAAATGATAGGATATTATCAGCAACTTAAAACTTAAAGAAGTTTCTGGTAGAATAGCAAATTATACTTTAAAATATTAAAACACATTATTTTTAAAATACATTCATTCCATCGCAACCCTCCAATGACTTTTCAATAATATTTTGATAACCTTATTTGTTTAAGCTGAAAATATTAATATAATCCATGCACTAAGCAAAAATATATATCCTTCCATTTAAACTTTTTTTTAGGTTTTATCCGCTCAAAAATATATTCTCTGTGTAGGTATTAAAAAAACCGAAAAGTGGAACGCATTTTTGCCAGCAGCTTTGGCTGCTGTTGGTGCTGCCTGTGGCTTTGCCGGCGGCTTGGGACGCTGGTAAACACTCAAATCCAATTAAATTTAATACGACTTACTTGGCTTTGTTGCAGGTGCATGTGTATGGCAGAGACGGGGCGAGCCAGTGAGGGAGACAGATATAGAAAGAGAGAGCAGAAAACAGAACGACGTGTGCCGTTTGTTTGGCATTTGGTTGCTCTCGTTTTAGTTTTCTTTGTCGCTTTTTTTCATTTTTCATTTTTCATTCACAGGTTGTTTTCATTTTCGCCTCTTTCGAGTTTTTCTTTTTTCTGGTTCTTGCTCGCCATTTTTATCCGGTACTTGTGGGTTATTTTGTTCTCTTGCGGACATATTCTTGATCTGGCTTAAGAACTCCGTTGGGATCTAGCCCTTGGTCCTACAGGCTTAAAGAGTTAAAAGGATTTTATTTATGGAATGAAAGTTAATAAACTTTTCAGTTTTTAAACATAATATTATCAGCTCAAATAAAAAACTAATAAATCTATAATATATAATTTTTAATTTTTCTATTAATCCAAAGAGGTATCTTAAGGTCGCCAGACTTGCATACCTCTTTTGTAATGATTTTACAGAATTAGCTTTCGCTCGGTTTACCTGAACAGCTTTGGCTCTGGCTTAATTAAAGCAACATTTGGCAAATAAAATATACGCCAGCAAATGAGCTTAAGAGAGCTAATTGAGTTTTGTCAACGAGACGGAGAATCTGGCTCTCCGGCAGACTGGAGATCTCGATAAGCTGAACTCGCCGCAAACCGGCTGAGAAAAAGGCAAAAGCAAACAAAAATCAATTAAAATCGCTTGCCACTGTCAATGAACGACGATGCACTGCGATCCGGTCCGATTTGTTCAGTTTGAAAGGGGTTATTCGAACTGGGAATTCTTTCCGGTTGTCGTAGGACAGGGTGCAGCTGGCTTTATAAATATGCATGAGCTGCAAATCCGAGCAAGTGTGTGCTGCAATCTATGTCAAATGCAAAACAAAGTCATCGAAATGGGATACATTCGAGGTGTAAGTCGAGCATTTTTGCACAAAATCTACTCGCTGAATATTTTCTGGATTCCTTGCAGCTTAAGAGATTTAATTAGAGGGAAATTTGAAAAGATTTAATATTTTGGTATACAACTATTACTAACAATTATAATTTATTATTAAAGAAAACTGAACTTTATACCCTATTAAGTAAGAGCTGAAAATGTTTTGTAATGTGAATTTGAATCAATTTGGGATTTATAATCTCATTTCTCATTAACGAATTCGATTTTAGTTCTTTATAAGAAAGTTTTAATATTTTGTTGGCTTATCCGAGTCCCCTTAAGCTGTCCAGGGTGCGGGAACCGACTCTCGCCACCAGAGGAGGCATCACTTCTCTAGTCTTCAGGCGGGCTCCTCTGAACCGATCAATATCGGGATAGAATGTGGAGTATTGGGCCAGCATAAGCGGCAGGATCAGGATCAAACAGAGTGCAGCGAAAAGGCGTTTCATCTTGCGCCGGATCCGAGGGAAAAGTAACTGCCAATCGCGCTCCGATTCGGCCTTATATACACCCGGACAAAGCACAGCTGCGGGGCCAGATTGACTGAATGAATTTAAATGGAAATTCAAAAGACGGAGGCACTGTATACGGCGGCGTGGATTTCCGGCTGGCAATTAAGAAAATTGGCCGAAACAACTGTGTGGCGGTGGCTGTGGCTGTAGCTGGTAATAGCCAGCAACGACTACATAATAGACTGTAAATATTTGACACCTGCCACCCACTTAACCCCAACCCCGCCGAGCTGTGGCCTTAATCCAAACGCAAAACAATGCCAACCATTTACTCCGCTTAAGCTTCTACCCTCCAAGTTCGTCCAATTACTTTTTGCACGATTTGATTTTACATTTAACGATTTTTCGCACTTAATTAGAAGCCAGTGTCGATGTCAGTCGCAGACAAGGCAGGCAAGGCTG
>VNJZ01004345.1:0-20004 GCA_008042795.1 Drosophila asahinai | reverse complement strand
AGCCCTATCAGATGACAATTCCTCCGGGCGCATTTCCCTCTTCAGCGACTGCAACATAAAAAGGGGAAAATCGTAGAGGATTTTAATTAAAAGAATCCTTCAATTTCCCCTCTCCCCCACCTACAAGTATTTCTCATTGAGCTTGTGTGTTTTACTCTCGATTTCCCCATTGATATCGGCTAAATTTAAATTGTGGCCCCAGCGACATTGATTTGTCAGCGCCTCCGCTTGAGTCACAGAAGCAGAATGGGACATGAGTGTGTTTGAGTCATTTCATCCGCCTCTCTTGGCCACTTTTCCCCCTTCTCGGTTCTCAGTTTTCAGTTCTCGGTTCTTCGGTTAATGTTCAACTTGGTATTTATCCAGCTGTTAATTGTGTGTGATCTTGAAGAACAAGCCAAACATGTTGAACAATTTCTCTTAACTATTTTTATATCTTTCTGGGCGTCGGGGGCCCCGACATATGTTTGATTTTCTCGAGACATTAAGAGAGACCCCTCTTGCGTCTTTCGTGTGGCTCTGCGGCCCCTCGAACAAAGTTTGATGACCTTCACTGATGGAAAAACTATATTTTCTTTGCTCTTTCGCTGTCCTCGTCATATCTCTGCTTTGGTATTTTTGTGTAAACAAATCGTCGTGAAATGTATTTTCCCTTTTGCGTTACTCGTTTCAAAGAGAGATATCTAGCTTAAGATTTTTCACAGACAAAATCAATTTGATTTTCCCTGATTTTCTCACGAATTTCCATTTCCTTTTGCTGCCTACCGCAAAGCGGATGAATCCAAAAATAACTCTGGAAATCCCTTATCGCCAGGACAACCTGCTGAGAGCGGCGAGCTGAAGAATTTTCCCAAAATCTGTGCCGGCAATTTACTCCTGTTTTTACCTCTCGTGCAGTTTCCTTCGATTTAATTCATTTTCCTAGAAGGAAATTCGACATGGTCTGGTCTTTCGGTTCGAGTCAGCGGGTGTGGCTTTGTCTGGCTAAACTGAAAGGGGAAAACAGGTTATTTTTTTTGCTGGGAATTTTTTTAAGGACACAAAGGCAGAATATTCTTTAAAATGATTTTGGTATTGAAAGAAAACAAGCAATAAAGGCGAAATACTTGCTTTAAAAACTGTCATATTTAATTTCTAGATTTCAATTAATATTTTTAGGAATTTCAACAATTTTCAACTTGTTTGCTCGATCTCTGCTCTTTTCTTGCCGCTTAACGCCTTTCTTGTTTTGTTTTTTAGCATGGGCGTGGCAGCTTTTGTTTTGACTGCTGCGGGAAAACTAGCGGGGGAACTCTCATCAGGGAAAACTCATTAAACAAAGTACACTTGGACGCCCCATGACACACCTAGTATATATAGCTCCTCTCGCTCCATCGCCTCTATTGCCGGCGCCTCCTCTCGCCCTTCTGCACCCTTTTAGCGCTGCTAAAGTTTGCTTCCCTTTAACCCTTCTTCACCTTCTCCCATACATAATAGTTTCTCCTTTGTGTTCTATTTTTTCGTTTGTGTGTTAGTTATTAACTGAGGTAGAGAGAGAAAGCAAGAAAATGTGTGCAAAATATTCCTCCTTCTGTAATTTTTTTGTTTTCAGCTACCGCTGTTTGCAGTTTGACTCCTTTGCGCACCTCTTTTTTTTTTGCTGTTTATTCTCCCGTCCGTTTTACGTGCTATAAACCTTTCAGAATGAAATTTTACAAAACTGTTGAAAGTGCTTAACAAACACAAACATGTTTGCCCGCACAAACACAGGTGCAGCTCGGTTGGCTTTAATTGGACAGGTAAAAGAGAGGAAATGCGTCAGAAATGGCACGAAAAACTATAGCACAGTTTTAAGCGCTACGATGGAGTGGGGAAAACGGTGAAAATTTGAAATTAAAATCCGCCTTTGCTTCGTTAACTATGTTTGGATTAATTTGGAATTTAACTCTCTAATTCTAATAATAGAATCCATAGTCAGACATTTTCTTCTCGCGTGAATCATCATTAAGCTGCCGTTGCAGCAATGTTGCAACTACTGCAATTTGATATTGCTGCTGCAACTGACATGTTCTGTTTTTATTGTTGTTGCCGCCTTTGTTCCTGGATTTTGGCTTTACATGGCTTGTTTTTCTTTTTTTTATTGCCTCTCATAAGCCAGCCTGTTGCAACTCTTTTCTTGATGTTGCAGCAGCTTCTTTCTTTTGATGTTGCTGATGACCAAACTGCATCTAATGCATTGATTGCTGCCGTAAAAGTTGGCTAATACGTGGCTTAGGTTTCCGCTTTTTATTATGGCTCCCCTGTCCTGGACATACGGGATTGGAACGGATATTCCTGCGGTTTAAGGAGAATTTATACCTGCTGTTTCGCTATCATTAAACTAGAAATTAAAGCCTCAGCTACATTAATTTCTTGGTTATTGTATCCGCCAAATCCATGTATGTCAGAGGTGGGCACTCTCGGTTCCCAGGGCTCTTTTCTTTCAGGTTTGAGCTGGTTTTTGGTCCAGAGTATTCTTTGTCTGGCACCGACATTCAATCTTGGTGCCCATCTATTATATATGCTATGCAGTTTATATTTTTTTGTGCTGATTACAATTCCTAGGTGGCTTTGAAAAGTTTCCTTATCATATTCGCGACTCCTTGAAAATGAAATGGAAAACTTTTTGCAACTGGGCGGTGTGACAAAATGACTGGCAACGCCTCCTTTCCGCCCTTCTAGGTAGTATTTTCAATTATCTGTTTCGTTTGAATTTTCGTTGAGAATTTCGGGGGAAAAGTTCGAATGCTCAGTGCTTCTTCCTCTATATCTGCCGCTTGCCCTTCGCTTTGCTGCCTTTTATTGTTTGCATAAATTTGCGCCACGCCCCCTATTTTTGGGGAGATGGGCGGGTGAGTCTGTCTGGCAGGCGGAATAAAAAAATTATGCACATAAATTCAGACGCTCCGTAGAGTCGTAAACATTTTCCATGTAGTAGTCCTTCTTGTTCGGCTCCTTTGGTCGCCTCCTTGGTATTTTGTTTTTGGCCAAAAAGAAAAGCTTCCGTAGAATTTTCCAGCCAGCGCCTTCCTTGCAGTTTCCCTCTCAGTGTTTGTTTCGTTTTCTTTTTCATTTTTCTGTGTGTTGGCTTTTGAAACGCCTTTGTTGGATTTCGAAACGGTCGACTCATGTTTTTATTATACTTTTCGTTTTTTGCCTTGCCCTTTCCTATTTTGTGGCCTTTGTTTTTGTTTAGCATTTTCCGCAAAAATATAAATTGCTTCAACTTTGTACTTGGGACTAAATTTTAAACTTTTTCCCCACCTTTCGTTTTTTTGTAGCTCGCATTTTGCCAGTGGGCGTGGCTGGGCTTTCCGGAGGCGGTTTAGCATGTGTGTGTCGGGGGTGTGACATTTCCAGGAATCTCTCGTTATTTATTTTCCTGTGTTGATCTTTTGGGGATTGTGTGTGGAGTGGTTGGAAAATGTGCGGATAATATATTTAAAATATTATGGTAAAAGTACTTTCATATTTAATAGGGCTTGGCTTAAGCCGTTTTCAATATTTGACATTCTTGGTAGATAATAAAAATAATACATTTTTAGTTATAGTAAGACTTTTGTTAGGTTTAAAGCTAAAGCTCTTAACTTTTTACTAATTTTAGGGGTTTCTGGTCTAGCCATAACATTTTGGGCCCTTGCAAATTTGTGTTTTATTACTTAAGAGCAAAAAAAAAGAACAACATTGTTTATGGCAGAAGGCTTAAACATGCAAATTCAACAGCAGCAGCAGCAACAACTCGAAGTTTTATGTAACACACTTCCTTACTCCTTATCCCCCCAACTTCGCCCCTGGTGGGAAAATCTGAAAACATATTTCAACGAAATAAATATTTTGCCACTTTTAACCAGCTCGCTCTCCCTTTGGCCTCCACCGAATTTCCCGGCATCCCACACCGCCACACGCCAGTTGAAAATGGTCCTGGGTGCGTGTTATCTGCTGCCACACAATTTTCACCAAATGCGAAATACGAAAAATAATCCTCGACGGAGGGATGCAGGAGATTGAATGTGGCAGAAAGTTTTGCCTCGCTTGCCTGCCTGAGCTGAGCTGAGCAACGGCGAAAAGCGTCGCTTAAAATTAAACAAAACAAAGTTTCGAGGTAGAATTTTCCTACGAAAAATGCCAGATGAAGGACATTTTCCCTTTTTGCGCCGAAAATCTAAAGAGATTGAGAGAGAGTGAGAGAACGAGCGTAGCAATCTCGGTGGAAGTCAAGACGGAAATACCGCCCCCATAGAGAGTTGAACTACTCGAACGAGCGGTGGAAATTTTTGGCTCATAGTAGAAGGCAACTTGTGCAACATCGTAAAAGTTACACTGCGAGCCAGAGACGAGGCAAGGATAAGGATGGTGGTTACATCATACCGAAGGAGGGGGAACAACTCGGACGAACGGACCGACCATCGATGGGAAAAGCTGTGGAAAAACGGGCGGGTAACCGAAGGGAAAATGCCAAAAGGAGCGGGCGTGCTAGAGCGACTTTGGCATAAATTATTTTGGTCGAGCCACTGAACTTGTGTCGTCGTCCGTGGTGGTGATGATGGTGCTGCTGCCTGCATAAGTAATAAAAATAAAAATAAAATATAAATACCCACACACACAAAAAACGTAGTAATTTGCTCGTAAAATAGTTGTGCTCAAGTAATTTTAACGATTATGATCTTAATCAAGTTGCCAAAGCTCTGGCTTTTAGAAGGCGGAGCCGTGATGCTGCCGGGGAAATTTTTCTTTGCTTATATTTTTGTCACGCTGACCCTGGTTTAATTTATACGATGAAAGTATTAAAAATAAATGAGAAATTGTTGACAGAGCTGCTATATAATGCAGTTATCCGAGACATATTTTGGTTGTTAACTTGCGCAAAACTTAATGCATTCTAAAAGAAGTTTTTTCCAGGGAGTTAATTTACACAGAGCTAAAGGGTCTAAGGCAGAATACATCTCTTTTCTTATATTTTGCCTAAACTTGCGTGTTAACTTTTAATTCATATGCAATGTGTCCACATTTTGAAATTAATGTTGAGATTAAGCAATGGTACGTGCTTTCATTTGACAAACTGTTTTTTCTTGTATTCTTTACAATCCATTTAGTGTTAAAGCGTTTCTAATTTCCTTTTATACCATTTTTAAAACACTTTTCGCCTGAAAAAAAATTAAACTTTTACCGTCGGACAAATTTACATGCTAAATGGTAATCTCTTCCGCTAAACTACTCTCGTTCCAACTGAAAACCACTAACCGTATATTCCCTCCCATTCCGACGTTATATCCTCATCCCACTTTCCCTTTTCTGCTCACCCCCTCTCGTTCTTCTCCCGAAAAATCCATTCTAAAACGCTTAAAAGTAGGCAACATAGTTTTCCACGGGGGGCGCAAAAAAGCGGCGAAAAACAGAAACATCACACGCGGCGTATGCGTAACATAAAATTAGCCACAGGATTGTGCCAGGCATCTCGCTCGCTCCCGAATTTCCTCCCCTTCTCTCTGACACTCTCTCTCTCTATCTCTGTCTCTCCCCTTCCTCTTGTGTGGAAAAACTGCGCGTCATCCACACACGAAAATGGTTGGCAAACAGTCGCCAAAAATGGAACGTAAAAGGAGGGGGCGTTGTGGGAGATGCTGCTGGGGCTGGACCCGGCAGGATCTGGGGGTCGCACAAAGGACAAACGAGTGACGGAAAAGGGGAGGTTGCAGAGCAGGGGAGCGGTGGCTGAGTGGGCGGCTTCGGTGGCTGGTAACGACGACAACAAGAAGGGCGCAGAGTGAGCAAGACGGTGGCGCCGCCAGAGGCGTCCGTCCTGTACACGTGGAAAGGTGGAACATCCCGATCGGGGGTCGTGGGGGCAGTGGCATGCTCGAATTTAACCGCTTATAACACCCCAGCGTCCTTCAGCCACCCAGCCACCCACTCCAACTCCGGTGGCTGAGTAGATTTTCATGTCTGTGGGAAAAGTTTCTGCGTGTGTCGGTGAAAATACTCGGAAAAAAAAGGAAAAGAAAACAGAAGGAAGCCAAAAGTCTGGGCAGCGAATTTTCTTCTTACTTGCCATACTCCATGGGTCATGATTTTTCTCCCATTGTTACGTGTCTCCTATGTTTTGTTGTTGTTATAAATGTCTTTGGCCATCCAAAAGAAAAACGATTTTTATTGCCCCGAAATGTGGCAGCGGAAAGCGAAAGAAACTCCAACATTCATTCAATTATATTATTTCGATTTATTCTTGGTAAATACATTTAGTTTGAACATTAAATCGAAATAAGTGAGAGGAGATTACAAAATAAAAACAGGACTCGAGCATATTAATGGTAAAATATTAGGCCTTTAATTGCAATTAAATTAATAAATCATAAGTGAGCATCAAGGAGCTATAGAATAAATTATTATCCAAATGAACATCAATTAGTCAAGTTAGAGATGATAATTTCCTATAATATTTTCCTTTGTGGATAACTTTGAAATACCTCTTGTGGTTTTTACTACGTATACGTCTCCGACAATTAAGCATTTGCTATTCATGAACTTATTTAGCTTCTTGTTTTAGCCAGTTGCTTATTAAATATTCCTTTCTCGTTTCGGTGCTTGAAACTTTAGTTTGATTAACCGCAAACCAACCCAGTTAAATTAAATTATTTCCCTTTGGGGAAAACTTAGCCCGCCATCTGGCGTCTGTCGGCCCCCCTTGCCTTTACTCTGTCCAGAATCCTGGCTTTCCTTAAACCCCTTATCAGCCTGTTTGCAGCCCCATTTAAAGCTGTTTACCGAAGGCTCACCTATACACTCCACTTCGGTCTCATCACTGCTACCCCAGAGAAAACGCAAATTTTGAGCAAAATCAAAAACCAAACACGAACAATTTTTAACTAGAAAACTAAACAAGTTTATGGCAGCAGAGGGCAGATTGGATAAATGAAAATAAGGATGCGAAATGGGAGGAAAATGAAAATAATTACAGGCAGAGAAAAGAAAGACACAAATAGTTTGACGTGTTTACCATTGAAACATTAGTTAAATGCTAATTCTTGCCTAATTAATAAATAAGTATTAAACTAATAATTTAAATATTCTTAAACTAGGAATATTATCTTATAAACTCACCAATATACAAAAATGTACCCTAAATGATCTACAATTTGAGAGAAATATGTAAGATTTTACATATTTAGTAAAGGTTTTTAAATTCTAGCTACATAAACCAAGATGAATGTTGAAGCAACTTATACGGATGGAGGATTGGGTTACTCCTTCCTGAAACAGCTGCCTATCCAAGCTTGTGTTTGATAATATTTTTGTTGATTTTGCAAAGTATTAAACATTAAAACAAAAGTTGTAATAAAAAAGCCGATTAAATATATTTTGAAATCTCTATCACAGAAGTAATTGTTTAAAGAAATGTGAATATATATATTTTCGGTGTAACCAAGCCTCACCATAAACTTTGACTCAAATCAAAACCAACAAAGCATCAGGGGCAGCTAAGGGGCGTGGGAGTTAGTCAGTTAGTCAGTCACTGGCTCATTCATTTAGCCAGCACTGCCATCCATCAGTCAGTCAGTCAGTCGTACCGTTAGCCAGTTAGTCATTCAGTCAGTTGGTCCAATGTCCTTCAAGCGCTTGCCAACGTGCCCATGCATATTTACAAAAAGTGAAAAAAAAAAGATTGTAAAAAAATACAAATAGAGAGAGAGAAAAAAAATAACATAGAAATGTCGGCGCTTGCAGGCAGTGGCTGCCACGCCCACCGAAACGACGATGGCAGGCCGCCCCTGCAGGGATTTGCTCTTGCTCTTGTCTTTCGCCTCCGGGGAAAAGTGCATAAATTTTCAGCGCATTTTCCTCCCCGCCCCTTTGCCACTGCTGCGCATTCCTTTTATTTGCTTGACAAATTTTTGTTGCTGACTTTTCTGCAGCTTTTTGGGGACCACGAAAAACTTTGCTGGCTTCTGTCGCGCTTTTCCCCCTTTCCCATATACGTTTCTTTTTGTCTTGTTTTCGTTTCTCAAAGCGTTTGTTGGATTTATTTGATTGAATTGACTTGAGTTTTGTTGCGGCCATGGGTTTTTGTTAGTCCCGATGTCGTCGTCGTCGTCTACTCACTTGAGACCATTTTAAGTGTTTGCTGCATTTGCTTTTGAAAATGTTGTGTTTTTTTTTTTGTTTTTCCGATTTTTTATTGTGATAATTTTGTTTGCCGCAGTCACTTGAATTCACAGATTTTGTTATGGAATATTTTCAGATTGTTTGAAACAAGCCAGATGTGAAAAAAAGTGGAAAAAGTACGAAATAAACCCATAGAAAATAAATGAGCAATTTGGAAATAATTTTTGTTTTATTTTTTATTTAAAACTTTATTTATTTTCCAGGAAATTGCGTTGTTATATACAATTTATAAAAAGTTTTCAATATAATCCTTGAATTATTAATATACCAAAGCATCACCAAAAGCACATAGTAATTGTTTTCTGTATACTATATCAACTGCTTTAACAATTCTCCCATTATTTCTCTCTTTTTTAGGTAAGTTTTGGAAACGTACAATAATTGCGGGTCTCACATTACATTAAGGTCCCACAACCCCCACACTTAACCCCGAACAATCCAAATGTGAGTCATGGAACAGTGCCCAGTTATTTCGCTATTCTATTCGCAATGCCGCAAAGATCGTAAGTTAAAGTTGAATATACTCCCCAGATGCGTGTGTGTCTCATTAAAATTATATAGTCGGCTAGAAAGAGAGATGATGGCGATGTGGTAGATGCGGGGGATAACCGCAATAAAAGTTGGAAATTAATTTCGAGCGCCACATTTAGCTGTCGTTGACTTTTACGCGCTGTTGAGCCCCCAACAAACCCAAACCAGCAAAGCAGAAACAACAAAAGCAATACACCAACAGTACATAGCTTAACATTTGTTGTATCTTTTATCTATGCAAAAATACAGAAAAGGAAACATAGAGAAAATTATGCACACTCGATGCAGTGAACATGTGAGAATTATTATTCGTTGAAATAATAAAAAATAATTGTATGCACTTTAAGCATCTTTTAAAGCTTCTTTATTTGTATTATTTACAGTACAAATGTAAAAATATAATTTTAATTCCGAGTAATCACTGATAAGGTTATGATAAGGTTATTCATTGAAAACCTCCTCATGTCAGAGTATTTTGTAATAAATAATTATTATTCTAAGAGAGTTCACTGTGGTGGGAAAAGCTAAATTTCCTGTTTTAGTTTGCTTAAAAGTGTGTATTGTAATTGCGAATGCTAAAATGTTTCCCACAAACGCCTGAAACTCTTCTTAATGCTTCGGTGCGTTTTTTTAGCTGCATAAAACGCATGCAAAACGCGCGCTAGTCTTCTTTTTAAGTTTTTTTAGTGGGGTCAATCCAGTTTGTAAAGAGTTGAGAGAAAGGGGGCGGCTGGGGCACACACACAAGTTTAATTGCCTTGACAACAGGCCAAGCCAGCCAGACCCCCCGTCTCACCCCTTTTGGCAAACTTTTAATGCCATTTTTGGTATCAGCAGAAAGAGAGTCAACATAAATTATATTTTTAATTAGATGAAGGTGCCCGTCTCTGTCTAGGCGCACATTCTCTGTCTCTGTTCCTCTCGCTCTCGGTCTGTGTGTGTGTTTATTAAACATATTTTATGACAATATTGTATGCCAGTGACCTGCCTACAGCTCCTCTTCATCCCCTCTGGTTGGTGCTTTTAGCTATTGTAAATTTAATTAGTAACTGGTCAAGTTAATTGGCTAAAAATGGAAATGAATTAAACGGCAAACGGTGCGAGAGTTCGTTGAACTTGGCAGGGCTAATGAATACCAGATAATACTGCCAACAGATATCGCACTGGAAAACCTTATCAGAGAGAGAGAGAGAGAGAGCTCAGGAAATAAATCAAATGAGCCTTTGTAAATAATTATATAAAATTAAGGCCACGTATAATATAAATAAATTTAAGGCCACTTAACTATGTTAAATAGAATTAAATTACAATCTATTTGATACAAAAAGGAAACTGCATAACATTTATTGCAATTCCAGTCCTCAAGTACCTTTTATAAAAAGGTTTGTCACTCCCAAATAATGCCACACAACAGCACAATCCATTTAGATCTTGATTAACTTTTCAAGGAGTGCAACAAAAGGTAACAAATTTCCGACTTTGGTCCAGTGCAGCTGTGCAACAATAGACAAATAGCCAACAAAAATGAAGGAGAAATATGTTTATTGTAGCCAGCAGCAGCTGATGATGTTGATGAATCATAGAGTCGGGACCCTGGTAACAATGCCCACATAATTGCCACTGAGAGCTTTGATAATGCCTCCCCGGAATGGATAGACACATAATGGTTTCATATCTGTGAGTGGTTTCTTTGGGATTCGGATCAGGCTCAGGTCCCCCACGTCAGTCTCGTGTCACTGAGTCGCACTGACAGCCCGATAATTTTTATGGGTCACAGAACAAAACAGAAAAGTGTCTACATCTGTCGCTCCGGCCTATCCCTATGCCGGGGTATCTCCGTATGCATATTTATCTGTCACTCTGCCCATAAATAAGTTTTAAAAATTTTTCAATTGAGCTGTTTTCGGTTTTCAGTTACGACAGCTGCTGACCATTGACCAAATCACTTATCCACGGACACATGGTCCGAGATTGGGACCCCGAACTCACCTTTTCCATCAATCGCACCTTTTCTGGGGCCTTTCGTGAAGCCTTTTTGAAAATCAATCAACGCCTTTTGCCTTTTAAGCTGCCTAATTTGTTGGGGGTAGGAGGCAAAAGTTCAGGCATCGGCCAAAGGAACTTGATTAATGACCAGTGGGTGGCGAGAGGCTGTGAAATGTAAATTGAGCACTGAACGAAATCTGTATACACTGATGGATTGTAAAGGGTTTACTTAAGATTTTATTGATGGGTTTATTTTGATGATATGCAAATCCACAAGTCGTTTTAGTTCAGTAAATTTCACTAGGAAATCATATTCATTAACGTCAAGAAAGAGAGGGTTTATTTAATAGTTACCTGAACTATATACCTAAATTTTTTAGAAGGCATAATAAGCATGAATACCCTAAATTTGACCTTGTTCTCGGTAACATGGTCACATTGCGCTGCAACCAAATACTTATTGATGGCATAATCACACTATGATGTGAGAATTAAATTTATATTATTAAATAATGTTAAAGTATTAAAGGTTTAACCATAGCTGGCTTTAAAATTGATCAAGCTTTTAGGATAACAGAGCCCAAGCTTCCTGGAAAAGGGTATCGCCCGCATACAAATTTTTGTAATCAAAAATCAAAGGCAAGCTCGAGTCACAGTCAGCATCGTTTTTAGCATTTTTCCCGAGGTTTTTTCAGTGAGTAAGTATTTTTTTATATTATTTTTTTTTGTCAACGCTTCACATTGCATGGACAAAGTGAGGCACAGCCACCGAAAGAGAGGGGGAGCTCTGCGCTTGAGTCGGTTGTTGGTTGTCGGTTGTCTTGAAGTAGGTTAGTGGCACAAATCGCGCTGTCTGCCGCAACGTGACTTTGCAGCGCTGCCGCAGCTCTGCCACTGCCAGCGTCGCTGCCTGCATTTGTTGCTTGAAGAAAATTTATTTACATTTTGTGCAGTTAACATTTTCTGCATCTGCAGCTGACAAAAGTACTGCCGACACAAGAAAACGTAAAGTTGAAGTTGAACAATTTTAACAGCAAATATTTTTCGCTGTGACATTTTGTAGTTTGAATTTTTTTTTTCCCCCACTTTGTTTGCTTTTCCTTGTTGTTGTTGGTCTTGAAGGCTGTTTGCTTTTTCATAATTAGCCAATATTTATCACTGGAAGTCTGTCATGTTTTTGTTTAGTTTTTTTGGTCAGGTCTATTTTGTTATTCTTCTAGATTGCCAAATCTGATTTCCGTTTCACTAAGCGAGTAGGTGTCGCATATATCTGTATATAATGCCGATTTTAGCTGTTGTCTGATCTGAAGGTGCGGCTCGAGCATTTTGGTTAATTAAACTACAAACAATGCAATTAGCTTTTTGTCTACGATTGATAGGCATCGCTTCAACGAACTAAACCTAACCGATTTGAGCTTTGTTTTGCCACTAATTTGCATAAAATTGCAGTTAACACCTCTTTGAGGTGTGTTTGATGGGCGGGCATTGGGCGGATATACACTGGGCCTTGGTATTCTGTGGGCTTAAGACAAATGAACTGCGGTCAACAAAAGGCAATTCAATTTAGGCTTTTAATGTGATTATAAACTGTTGTTGTTCCGTCAGGAGAGCGAGAAAATGTTAACGATTATTGCTGGAATTGTTGGTACTAATTGGCAAATTAAAAGTGTCTTCTAGGGGAAAATTGATGAATGAAATATAGTTGATTGATGTTAAATCTTTATCAAATGTAAGGGTTCTTAACCATTTGAAAGCGGAAATTCTAGACTTATAATATTTTAATGAGCTCGCTTTGTCTTTTAAAAACTAATCTATATCATGTTTACATTCTTGTGAATCTGATGCTCTTTAAATGTCTAATATTTCACAGGCCATTTCATTTTAGTAATTGTGCTAGATATATTTATTTTTTTAAGGAAATTTAAATAGTCTCTCTGCTTGTTCTTTTTGTTTTGCTGGCGGTATTTCCATTGCAATTCAAATTCCTCTAAGTATATATGATACCTGCTGGCCTCCCTCGGGCCTTTCTGCCCTTTTGAACATTTTAATTTCCTGAAATATCTTCTGAGACTGCTTTATTTCGATTTCTTGTTGGCTGCAATAAAGTCGAAAAAACAAACAAATAGAAAAGGAGAAGTAATAAACAAAAATGCAGGCAGTGAGATAAAGAGAGTGCATGTGCATAAACATTCCCCTTTCCGCCTTTGGCCCACAGTTTTATTTTTTTTTTCAGCTTTTGCTCCTCTGTTTCTTTGAACTGAACTTTTGCTACGCTTTTCTTTCTTTGCCTTACTTTATAATTTTTCCAACTTTTGACCCAGTTTACTTTTTTCCTCTCCTTGCGCCAGACAGTCGGGAATGCTTCCCCCTTTCCAGCACCCCTGTACCCCACCAAGCCACCCACCTGCCTGCCCCCTTCCACCCCCTGACTGGTTCTTTAAGAACTTTACACAACTTTAATTCAAATTGGAGCGGAATGGAAATGCCTTAAAAAGCGGCCACAATTTATTTCAATAAATTCTAGCGAGTCGAGAAAAGAAGCAAATAGAATAAAACAAATTTGTACATATAAATAATGGCAACAACAAGCGGCCGCGGCTCACGTTTTTGTGTCATGTGCATAAATATTAAAAAAAGAAAAACAACTTTGGAGTGCGGAGCCAGGGAAACAGAACAACGTCAGCTGTGACGTTCAGATAGTTTTTCTCACACAGACAACAATTAGTATTCTAGAATATATGCCAGAAATAACATTAAATTTATAAAGACATTAAATAGTTTTTTGTTGACATATAATACTGATATTACTTAGCATTTCACCAACATTTTACTAATTGTTTAATGTCAGTTACATTCTAAACTAAGTGTACAAAAATATTAAAATTGTTTCCGTGTAAACTGGTCTGAGGAAAGAACGAGGAGCGAAGTGGGTTGTTGAAACTAGTTGCCAGCTGATGAGGCCGATGGAGACAAAGGCGGCGGCAGTGTTGAAGATGGAGAGAAAATATTCTTAAGTGCTTTAAATGTGGATTAGTTAGAAAAGAGAGCAGTTTTCCTCACACCAACCCGACGGCACTAAATGTTTATTGAAGAATTAAGCTATAAAAAAGTCCAAGAACATGCTAAATAATCCAGTCACTCTAAGTGCAATTTAAAGCAATATTTCTAACTTCTTGATCTAGTTATGGTAATTGATGATAATCGAGAATAGAGAATATATATAAATAAGAGTCAACGTTAATTGGATTCCTGTTTTGTAATTAGTAGTGCAGGAAGTAAGAAGAAGAAAGTAGGAGGAAAAGCTAATTTAAAGTGGTTAAATGCAATTAAAAAGAAAAGAAAAGGAAATAATTTAATAAATTCAATATAAAATAATAACGATTTGTATTTAATGTTCAAGTGCCTGCAAATGTATAAAGAACTGGTCTCCTTTCATCTGAACGCATATCAGATTACATGTTTTAAGAGCAAACACTTCAACAGAAATATACAATTTATTTCCTGAAACCACCATCCCTCGAAAAAGTCCCTGAACTCATGTTTGTTATTTTTTACCCAGAAGTCATCTCGCAAAATCGTTGAGAACCCATCCAAACAGAAAGGTCAACGCGAATTAAACTTGAAGAACTCTTCAAGCCTCTCAAGCATTTCCAACGCTAATTATGATTGCCCTTCAGAGAGATAAAGGCAGACAGCCAGCGGAATTAACCTTTAAGGGCCTGAGAAGAGAACCAACTACCCGCTGATCTTTGCCGCCAAATTGTAGGCAAAGCGCCCAGAAAAGCCATTTAAAAAGCTGCTGCTAACCTTTTTTGATAAATTATAAACAAAGTCGAAATGGAAATCAATTAGCTATTAATAATAATATGCCGGGCTATGTCATTAAGACACGAATTCACCGCGGGCGGCTTTAGATATTTGTACAATGTTTACATTTCCAGTTAGCACAAGACAGCCAAAATTGGGGAGGCGAAAAAGTATCAAAGTTCAATCAAACTTTCAATTAGCAGTTAAAGTTAATGATGATGGTGAAAAGCTGCTGCTGCTGCTGCTGCTGCTTCTTCTGCCTCTGGGAAAATGCAAATGCGAGTTCTTGAATCTGTTTTCCTTTCACCACTTCCCATTCGCACCAATCTTCCCCAGAATCATGTGGGTTCCCAAACGCCTGTGTGGGCGTCCGTTTGACATAGAGTGAGGTGGAAATTACATAAAGATGTGAACATTCTGTGGAGTGCGCACTTAAATGTGACTGGAAATCTGGTTTGAATATATAAATTCATAACTAAGATAGACCACATTAAAGCGTTCTCTATTTGGCCAAATAGATATTGTTTTGGTAACCGATTTTTATAGATCGATTTTATAAAGTTATATTGTCGCACTTTAGCTTCAAACGATTTAAGCAAAATTTAAATTATTTAATTGCTGCGGAAAGATTATAAAGTTCAGACTGATGAATGACAACATTTTCCTTATTTCCTTGTACGGACATCTCCGTCAGCTAGTTAGAAATAATTGATTGCTATAATTTATTCATTAAAGTGATTGATGAAAGATCCAAAGATTAAACTGGAAGAGTTAAGTGTTCCTATAGGAGTGGTAGTAATCTCTGCACCTTCCTATTTTCATTTGAAGCACTTGCACGCAATGTACTTTGATAAAGACAAGTGCAAGAACAAGTACATCAACAAATACATATTCAAGTACATCAACGAATCTTAAAGGAACAACAAATACACCGACAAACACACCAATTAATTCTAAAATGAATTCTCCAATAAGTAAAAAATAAGAATCGAAACTATTACACCAACAATAACTACTCCAAGAAAAGTCTACACCAATAAGTACACCAACAAGTACCCCAACAATAACAACACTAAGGAAAAACTTTACCAACACCGCAGACAAGACGAATAGCGAAGCAACGACAAGTGTCATTATATCAAGTGACTTCCTTTTTGTCCCAATGCTTGGCAGCTACAGCTACAACACTGCAGTCTCTCGGTCTGAGCCTTCTTGGCTTAGCCATGGCCTAAACCCCTTCACCCCTATTTCCCGATGTGTCAGCTCGGCTTTTGTATGGAAGCGCGGGCAATGCCAACATTTTGAGTGGCTTATGCGGCTAGCATCAGCTCAACTTCACTCTGCGTCGCCATTTCTTCTGCTTCCCTTATTCCCCGGCTCTCAGTTTTATCTCCGACACCACAGACCCCCATATAATACGTATACGAATTTATATATATAGATATACCCCCCCTGGCGTTTGCTGTTTTTGAAGTGTTATGCGATTTTACATTATTGGCTCTGTCTCTGACTTTGCTGGGAATAGTTTTTGACGTAGTTTCGCAGTTATGCAGTCGGGTTCTGGGGAAAAGCGTTTTTCTTGACGTGCTTCTTGGCTATAAATAGAGACGGATTTGCTTACGGCTTAACAAGCTGAAGGCTGGAAGAAAAATAACACAACAGGAGATGCCAGCACATGGATAACTGTGCGCAAAACTTCTGTGATTGCAAATCCTGTTGAGGTCTCGGCTATTTTTGTCCCTTATGTGAGGTTGTGTAAGAATGTTTTTATTTGTATGGCGTATGGATAGAGAAAGATAAACTCTCAAGGGGTTAGGATTTCAGGCATTTAATAGGTACTCAAAGATTTTGAATTGAAACATTTTTAAAGCATTTGGGGAACCCTAAGCGATAAATTTAACGAATATGTATTTAATACATCAACCAATAATTAAGTTTGAACTAAAAATATATGGTTGCCCATCCAGCTGGTGCCTCCATTATTCCCCTCTTTTCCTCCATCATGACACCCTCCAGGAATGTTCCACTTCCACACTTTGCTCACTTTGATGACGTTAACCCTGCTGCAATTGCTGCCCTGGGCCACCACATTTCCCCCACAAACCCATTTGCACTCTAACGAGCAGGGAGACCCTTTCATTTTGCTTTAACACATTTATCAGTAATCAGAGCAAAAGCTCGGTCACAAACACATAGACACCGCATTAACCCCTCGAGGTACCTATATTTTCCCATTTTTTTTTTTTTTTGTTGCAAACTTTTCTTTTTTGTTTTTATTATTGTTTTTGCAACAGAAGCTATAACTGAGGCATTCAGTTTTGCCGCTTGGCTGCTCCACTGGCCACATTTTGTTCGCGACGAGTGCAGCCAGACAGACGCAATTCAGTCTTCGGAGCCAGTCTTCTGTCTTCAGTCCTCAGCCATTCCGACTATCCGAGAGTCGGTCCGCCGTTTGTCAATTACCCTACAAACCTCCAAGCAGCAATGGCGATAACTACAATAGCAACTCCAGCGATAGCCACATCAACGTCAGCATCGGCGGCAGCCCAGCTGATTGTCTTTCATAATCGTCGTTATGGTGGCTGGAGTGCACGAGATAAAACAAGATGTGAACTTCGAGTTACTCTAGAATTCTTTATTCTTTATTCTTCATTCAAAAGTTAACAAAAATGTGCTGTTAACATTAAAAATATAATAATAATAATAATAATAATCTTACCCCCTACCAAGTAGGAGAACTTTTTAACGATAATGGGAAGTAAAAAGTTATCTATATTTATAAATAATTCGGAAATTAAAAGTGAGGTAGATAAGTAATATTTTGATAAATAAAAAAGTCAGGATTATGTACAAATTAAAATTGATTGATTTTTGTTAGTCTTTAATATATTTTAGGAAAATTCTTTGTAACAATCTTGATCAGCATTATTTTTAGGATGCTTCTTTTCATAAAATCATGACTTTTGGTCTTCATTTGATTTATTTTAATTTTTATTTCTCTAATAGTTGGCCTCGTATTTAATTAAATTTAATAATTTAACCTAAACTTACATGTTAATAAATGAGTTTGTGTAGTAGGTATAAATTATTGTGTCTTAGAGGGTATACCCATATTCGATTCCCTAGTAAAATTATATTTTCGCTGTAAGCTGCTGCTGCTCTTGCTGCTTGGAGGTGTGTCCGTTGAATCTGTTTGGATTTTGCTGACTCAACGCCCCCAACGCCCTCTCCCACTTCCCCCCTTGCTCTGCATCCTTAATCTTGCTCTCCCCTCCGCTCTTTTCCGCTGCAGCTGCGCCAAAGTTCAAGTGTTGCGCTTTTTTTTTTTTCTTTTACTCGCTCCGTCTTAATGCTTGTTGTTGTCATTTTGCAGGTGTGCGAAGATTTGTTGTGTGTTTTTATTTCACCTCCCTTTTTTCCATCAGTGTGGGCATTTTTTTTCTTCTTTTTTTACTTTAGCTGCTTCCGTTTGGTGGTCGTCCCGCTCGCACTTGCACTCTGCTTGCCTGCTTGTCATAATTATTTGCACTTCACATCATCTGCATGCGAATGCAGACTGGGGGAGGGTGTTAAAGGGGGAAATCGGTGTAGAAAACGTAAAAATATTCTATGAATGCACGGAGAAAAATGGATATACTTAAAAATAAACAAAGGATATGCAATATTAATGATCTATTTCTTACACACAAATGAATGGCTAACATGGCAAGGTATTGCCTGGAGACCGCTGTACTAACAGCAAGTTTTCAGCTAATATAACTAAGAATCCAGCATAATAGTTCCATAAATGAAAATAAATGAAATATTACAAATAATAAATTTGTAGTCCTAAAAATATATTCAGTATTTCATTCAGTATTATTAAGTATTTCATTCAGTATTATTAAGTATTTCATTCAGTATTACTAAGTATTTCATTCAGTATTATTAAGTATTTCATTCAGTATTATTAAGTATTTCATTCAGTATTATTAAGTATTTCATTCAGTATTATTAAGTATTATTATTTAATTTGTGTGTATCTCTCTCACGTTAACCTCTTTTTTGCATTTTTTGTACGCTTCTTTCCCATCGGTGGTTGTCTTAATCAGACAAGAACTTTTGCTGTGGTCAATTATTGTTCCCGTCTTTGTCTTCTTTCGATGCTTTACCCCCTCCCCGCTTTTGTGGTCAGCTCCTGTAAATTGCCACTAAAAGTGTTGAAGTGCAGCTCTCGGCTTTGTCATTAAGAGCGAAAGAGCAAGGGGAATTCCCCATGCCCTGCTCTGCTGTGCGTTAGCTTATAATATTCATATTAAATTATGTATAATGTCTGCGGCTTTCACGACTCTCAAATTACATCAGAAAGGAGGGAAGGAACTTGAGAAAGGAGGAGGCAACTCGAGTAAAACAGGAAGGAATGGGAAATATTAAGGGTATTGGAAAACTTTAAGTGCCAAAGAAGGAGAAAATCAGAAGCCAAGGAAGGATGCATAAAAATAGATGCAAATTAATACCCGTTGGACTTATGGAAATACCAAGAATAACATTAATAAACGTTTTCTAATAATGTTTGGTTTAAATATATCAAATATCATATTATTTATTTGATATTAGAGAAAGCTGAATTACATGATTAGCTCTTCAATCCTTCCTTTATTTGATTTTCACCTCGAGCCTCAATCCTTTCATACTTCAATTTGTCTTCCATTTCAATTACCCTCAACCGATTGAACCCCAGATTCAACCATGTGATTGACTAATTGCCCTTCACCTTCCAACATCGCCGTCCATGTATCTTCTTCTCTTTGCTCAGATTCTTCTGCCATATAATTTTCCCTTTTGCCCAGGCAATCGCAATCAATAATTCTCTTTCTCCATGGCGGACTCCCTGAAGCATTTCTCAACTTTGCAGAAGACTCGGTGCAATTGACAAATCGCTTAATTAAAATGCACAAACGCCCCAATAAATATGCAAGTGAGGCAAAAAATGCAAAGATGCAACAACAAACGGGCTAAAAGCGGGGATCGCAAGCAGAGAAGAAATCGCAAGAGAAAGAAAAAATCTGAGAGCGATCATCGCTCAAGTTATACGCTTGATCAATGCTTAATAATTGTCTATAATTTTAGTTAATTTATTGCAAATGCTTTCAGCAACATGCTGTGCGTGTTGCGGCAACATGTTGCCAATAGCCGTCATCTGCATGTGTGTGTTCCGAATGGGCGACTGTGTGTGTGTGTGTGTGTGTAATCGAAACCGAAGCGAATCATTGATTTCCTGCGCATTTCATGAGCTTCGACTAAAAGCGAAGACAGACGAAGATGGAGAGGAGCTGGTGTACGAAGATGGAGATGGTGGGACGCAGGAGGCACGAAGATGTCGACGACGCATCGATTTCACACACCTCCCCATCTCGTTCATATGAGTGACCCCTCTCCGTCCTTCTTTCGCCTTATCCTGCGTGCAGTTTTGATACCCTGTAATATTAGAAATGACGGATATATCTGAGAATTTGTCATAAA
>VNJZ01004342.1:0-79011 GCA_008042795.1 Drosophila asahinai | reverse complement strand
TTTTTTAAAAAAATATTTAGTATATATATTATATATCAAGTTTATATTAATTAAATATAAAATAATTAGTATTAATAAAAATAACATCGATGCCACTATCGATACATCGATTTATAATTTCAGCATCTCTGTTTTCACTGCATGGCGAGACGCAAAAGCCCCGTTTCTACTGGGGCTGCATACTTACATCTGCATTTGTGGCATGGTACTGCTGGTTTTCTGTTTTTAAATTTTAAATTAAGAATGTTTACTTTCCGTTCTTAAATAAAATTAGTGGGAAAAGCTGTTTTTTAAAAGGACTTTAAAGCTTAAGGAAGGTAGAGAAATTCGAAAAGTGCAACTTGAAGCTTTTAAAAGCTGACTTGAAGGTTGGTTGGAAGCGGGAAAACTTTGCTCTGAATATAATTAAACGTCAGTTATTTAACGTTAAGGGATTCAAAATATGAATTTTGATTTTGTCAAAACGAACTTTCTCAGCTGAAAACAAACGAAATAAGCTGCCATTTAATGACAATTAAAACTCCAATTCCATTTACCATTCTTTGACTCATTTATTTTACATTCAAAAACTTATTTTAGAGCTAAGCTACAGCATAGTTATTGTAGTAAGAAAATAAGGACCTTGACGTTTGGAGCCTACTCCATCCATCCGCGTAAATCAACTAGGCAGACATTTATCAATGATTTTGTTATTTCCATTTTAGTTATATTTTTTGTTTTCTGTAATTTCTTTAGTTAGTTGTAGTTATCGTCCTTCTGCGCTTGGGCGTTGCGATTACTAAGGTAATTATGTTTATAGCATTAAATGTTGTGGCCCTGCTCTTCTTAGAAAACGATACATTTAGTTGTAAACCAGCAGCTTGTGGAGGTGCCTTTAAATTGTATATAATGCGTATTATTATTGGGGTTTTTTGTCTCCTGAATCTTTATCAATATGGTTTGTGAGTTAGTATGGGTGTTGGGTGTGTGTGTATGTGAGGTTGTGTGTCCAAATGACTGGAGGTGGAGTGCCTAGTGTATCTGAATGATGCCCGATTCCAGCAGCTTCATTATCTTGTCGGCGATGGCTGGATTCTGCAAGTGCCTGCAAAATAGAAAGGTTTGATGTTAGTTAAAATGTGGGTTTAAAAAGATTTTAGACTGGTTCTCAGGGGGATAAAGAGGGTATGCCTTATTCTGGTGGCTCAGTCTTGAATAACTTTTTATTGGGGTTTTTTAAGTAATCTCCACACGAATAAATATAAAGTTTTGGGGTATGGCTCTTTCCTAGCCTATAAATATGAGCTTTCACATTGCTACAAATATGGTTGGTTGGTCAGCGAACTTCAAGGTCGGAGCTCAACGGGAAAAACTACCCTTTAAGTGATGAGAAAGACAGAACATAAAGCTTAAATTCTGTATAAAAACTTAAACATTCTCGAAGTTTCTAAGGCTATAACCTAGTCTTCCTCAAAAGGCAAAATAAACCTATACCTTATTAATGCTAATTAAATTCGACATTGAAACCGAAAGTTCTAGAAATTGTTCCCTGCCAAATAACCGAAATGCCACACTCTCGGCTGGCCTAGTCACATTAATTAAATAATACCAAACAGACAGTTAGTACTCACTCTTTCACTGCATTGGGATCATTCTGCATCTGCTCGAGAATCATGCGCATGGCCGGGTCTTTGAGGATCTGCTGGATCTCGGGATCGGACATGGCATTCTTGAGCACCTCCTGCGGATTGCGCTGAAAGTTCATCGAGCACTGGCGATAGCCCTCGACGGCCTCTGCGTTGTTGGGATCGAGCTCGAGGGCCTTTTGGTAGGCCGACTGGGCCTTGGATTGTTGCTGCATGCCCTGCAGAATCTTGCCCTTGCGAATGTAGCCCTTGATGAACTTCTCGTCCAGCTTGATGCATGTCTCGCAGTCCTTCAGTCCCAGATCAAAGGCTGCCAGCTTGGTGTAGCAGGCGGCGCGATTGCTGTACAGTTTGGGATCATCGGGATTGCGCTTGATAGCCTCGGAATAGTGCTTCACGGCGTTGCTATAGTCGCCCTTCTTGAAGAAATGGTTGCCCTGCTCCTTCTCCTCCTCGGCCTTCTCCGGATTGATGTAGGCCTTGCGCTCCTCCTCCTTGATCTTGGCCTCCACCTCGCTCAGCGAGGTCTTGATCTCCGGCGTACGGTGCTCGGACATGGCCTTCTCGTAGTAGATCTTCGCCTGCTTGTAGTTCTCAAGCTTGCGATAGGTGTTGCCGATGCGAGCAAAGGACTTGGCTATCAGCTTGAAGTCGGAGCGAGTTTCACGTCCCACCTCGATGCCCTTCTCGCACTGCTTGATGCACTCCTCGTACTCCTTGCGCTCGAAGTGAACGGCAGCAATGTTGTTGTAGAATGTAATGTCCGTGGGATCTTGGGCGATGGCAGCGTGGTAGTGTTGGAGGGCAGTTTCAAACTCCTTCTTCTTGTACGCGGCATTGCCCAGCTCCTTCTCCTTCTTGGCAAAGTACTTCTTCTTCTCCTCCTCCGTCATGTCCTCCACCCGCGGCTCTGCCGGCTTGGCCGGCTCAGCGGGCTTCGAGGTAGGCGGCGACGGTGCACGCCTGGTGCGCGTCTGCTGCGGATCTATGTCCATGGGAATATCGCCCTGCGACTGCATGTAGCTGAGCACCGAGGCAGTTATGTCCTGCCGACCCTGCAGCAGTATGGCGTTCTGGGGATCGTACTTGAGACCTACGAAACGGTGCCAAAGTGAGGTTAGGTCGTAAGTGATTCATGACCGCGGACTCACCCTCGTTGTAGGCCTCGAAGGCCTTCATGAAATCCTGCAGACCGGCGGCGGCCGCCCCCTTGCGCGAGTAGCCCTTCGGCCAGGTGGGATTCAGCTGAATCGTCTTCTCCGCATCCTCCAGCGCAGGCTGGAACTTGCCGGCCTTGGCATAGGCCGCCGAACGGTTGCTGTACAGCACATGGTTCTGGCCGTCCAGAGCGATGGCCTCTGTGTACGCAGCCACCGCCTCGTCGAACTTCTCAGCGTTCAGCGCCTGGTTGCCCTTCTCCTTGAGTTCGTTCACCTGCAGCAAACCGCAAGGGTTACAAATTTCCCGCACGTTTTCCTTTGTTGCGCTTGACCCTCTGTCGTCGCCTGCCACACTCACCTTGTCCATGTCTGCTGGCGGAGCGGCTATCTGGCTGTTGTTCAGCGCTTACTTTTGTTTAATTCCCCAAATGAAACACGCTGCAAACCGAGCAAGTGAAAATATAAAAATGCCGACTTTTCTAGAAGCAATGGAACAAACAGTGTGGCCAACGTTGTTATTTTTCGGCCAAATCTGACCTAAAACTGGATTTTTCTTCTCCACGGCAACTGGTCACACCAAACAAACGAGGACGTTAGAGGTGGATAAACACGTACTTTAATCAAAGCACTCAGCTTATGTCATTAAGCGTAAGGCTACCGATAGTTGCAAAAGGTGGCAGCTCTGCAAATCAGCTGTGCTTCCCCTTTTGGCGGGAACTTTGCACTTGGCGAAATATTGTTTACAATTTTGTTGACTTTCTGGCGGAGTTTAAGAGGATTCCCAGGATGGATCAGTATCCCGACGAGAATGAGGAGTTCGAGCTACAATACCAAGATGAATTGGAGCTGCTGGACGATGTGCCGCACGAGTTTGACGCCTACGAAGGTCCGAGCACCTCGAAGCAAGCAGCACAAAAGCAGAAGGAAAACCGAGCTCCCGTGGGAGTAAGAGATGCCTCCAACTCCACTCTGGGCTCGCCCCAGCTGTCGCAGATTACATTTGGAGCGAGCCAGTTGGAGGAGGTGGACGAAGGAGGAGGCAGCAGCGGTGGTGGCGGCCATGTCAATAGGCGACTTTTCGGCACGCCAAAAGGTCCGCCGGTGGGCAGGGGCTGCTCAACACCTTTCCAGCGTATGCCGGCCATACAGGAGCTGGATAACACCCAGCTGAACAACAGGGGATTCGATCAGGAGCCGCTGCTCAATGCCGCCGCCAATCAGCTTCAGGATCTGGGCCTCAAGAATGCCAACAAGCGGCGCCTGGAACGAGATCTCTTCGGTGACATCGACGACCTTTTCCACGAGTCCTACGAGGATCCCATGGTGAAGAAGGCCCGGACCGAGGAGCAAAGAGATAACGAGGCCATCGACAAGATCCTGGAATTGCGGCGAAAAATGCGCGAATCCAGCAAAACGCTGCGAAAGGACGATGCGAGTCGCCTTCAGGCATTGCATGACTTCAAGATGCGTAACCTCTCCTACGAGATCCCCAACTGGCCCTTTTTGCCCGTTCAACGGAGCGATCTGGAGCGGATCTATGTGCGATTCCATTCCGAGGACTACGAACAGCGGCAGATGGACCTGGTCAGTGTCAGGGGCGAGGGAGTGGTGGACAGTCTACTGGGCGAGGCCAAGGAGAAGATATGGCAGGAGGCCAGGGAAATGGTAAGTCATGGTCAGTAAGTCCCATGGAAATCTATAAAAATCTCTACTCCCGCAGGTTCGTCTTCGCTCAGCTCCCGATACCGACTCCGAGCCAGATATAACCATTGTGTCAGCCGCTGGCAACACGGAGACTGAACGCCTTTGGGTGGACAAGTACAAGCCAAGGAAATACATTGACCTGCTGTCCGATGAGATGACCAATCGGAGTCTGCTCTACTGGCTTAAGATGTGGGACAAGGTGGTGTTTGGCAAGGCCTTTCACAGCAAGCAGGAACAGGTGCAGGCCGAGGGAGGCGCCGCAGGAGGAGGAGCTAGTAACCAGCTAAATAGCTTCAATAAGCGCACAGGAAAGTTCGAATCGAATGGGGGATGGCGGCAAAGGAAATCACGCCAGGCTTTAAATACAAATGTGGATGCCTTGGGTAGACCCATGCAAAAGGTGGCCCTGCTATGTGGTCCCCCTGGCTTGGGTAAGACCACATTGGCCCACACGATTGCCCGGCATGCGGGCTATAATGTTCGCGAGATCAACGCCTCCGACGATCGCAGTCCCGAGGCCTTCAAGCTGGCCCTGGAGAATGGCACACAGATGTCATCGGTGTTGAACCAGGACAAGCGACCCAATTGCATTGTTTTGGGTAAGTAAAAAAATAATTGTAAACAGCTAATTTTGTATTACACGGTATGTGACCATGTAGTTGGTATAATGTTATAGATAATAGTCCTAACGCATGGAATTAAACTTGATTTTTAAGAGAAGAATAGACGGTCACTTTTTAATTTGGCAAAAAAGAGCGATCGACACGTTTCTGATCGAGAAAAAAAAATTATACAAATAAAAGCCATCCGCCGTTATTACTTGTATTTTAAAATAAAAGCCTGGGAGTTTACATAATTAAGAAATTCTTTTAAATAATATTTCCTCTTCTAATATAGATGAAATCGATGGCGCTCCGCGCCAGTCCATAGAATACCTAGTCAAGTTTGTCAACGATGGCATTTTTAACAAGGTTAAGGCCAAGGGAGCCAAGGCCGAGCACAACGTCCTGAAGCGTCCCATCATTTGCATTTGCAACGATGTCTACGATCCCGCGCTGCGTCCTTTGAGACAAGTGGCCTTTGTTGTTACCTTTCCGCCCATCGATGCAGCGCGTTTGGCGGAAAGGTGGGTTAAATTAATTTAAATATGCGAATTATAAATATTTATAATAATGAATTACAGATTAGTGAAGATTGCCCAAAGAGAGCAGCTGAAAACGGATTTCGGTTCACTGATTGCTTTGGCGGAGAAATCGGGCAATGATGTTAGAAGCTGTATTTCGTCCATGCAGTTCTTCAAGTAATTAAAAAGATTATTTTATTTAGTAATAATTAACTGACATTAATACTCGTATGTACATATTAGTGCCCAGAAGCACAGTCTCACCCTGCAGGATGTGCTCAATAATAATTTGGGACAAAAGGATCGACACCAAGGCCTTTTCGAGGTTTGGGATAGCATTTTCCGGGTAGGTTTTTCACTTCTTTATTATTATTCCAGTTGTATTATTTTTTTAAAATGTTTTTTAATGCTTCGTGGTAGATAAAACGTCCCCGAAAAACTTTACAAACAGATTCAAGCAATGCCGATGAACCCGTTCAGGTCACCATGACGAATATGTCGGTAACTACGAGAGTGCGCAATGTCTTGGATATTGTGCACTCCAGTGGGGATTACGAGAGGTAAGCGGCAGGGATATTCAAGCTTTCCTTCTTGTTCTAATCGATTAATAATATTCTCATCCCCCTTGCAGACTCACCCAAGGCGTCTATGAGAACTATTTGCAGCAGAAGATGCCCGATCCTAATTTTACAGGCATTTGTGAGGCCCTTAAATGGTTCTGCTTCACGGATACAGTGCAACATCAGATTGGCAGACAGCAGAACTACAGTGTGTATCCGTATCTGCAGTATGGCTTTGTCGTTTGGCACTTGCTGTTCGCAACGTTGGCCTGGCCGAAAATTGCATTTCCCACGCGTGGCTTTGAGGTGAGTGTGGTGCTTTTGAGAAAAATGAACGAAACATTATTTCTATTCATCGCCGAGCCGAGGCCTTCGTCTTCCTTTGAGGGCATCTCATGATTTATGCAGGTGTCATTAGCTGGGGCAAACATACCCCGGCCAGGGCCCTGTGGAAAGTGCATAATCAACAGAATCAAGCCATGTAATTTCCTCTCAAATGCAATCACAAGATTAATGAGACTCCTGCATAGATTCCGCAGCTGTTTACCCAAAGGCGAATACACGTTTTTTCCCCTCTTCCAGTTCCAACAGAAGAGCACCAACCAAAGGAATATCTTTCAGGCGATGCGCAAAGGTGTCACCACCTCGGCATTTGGTGTGGGTCAGGGCAGGATTCTGCTGCTCGATACGGTGCCGTTGCTGAAGAGGATTCTATCGCCACAATTGCGCTCGGTGGCGGGGCAGTTGTTGTCACCAAAGTAAGGATTAGTTTCTATATAAATTTCTAAGATTTTTAACACATTTTTAATTTTTTAGGGAGCAGCAAGACTTGCGTCACACCATCGAGGTAATGGTTGATCTCGGCCTGACATTTGTTCAGGTTAAAAATATGGAAGGACACTATGTCTTCCAAACGGAGCCAGATTTGGATGCACTGAGTGCATTTCCGGGTGAGTTATAATATTAATAAAAATATAATAAGAATAAATGCGACTTTAGAAGCTTGAAAGGAATATAAAATAACTGGGATCAATCCCTAATTATTTTTTAAGGTCTTGTTTTTGTGTTTTTAATATTAAAACTTATTCACAATGCATATTTTCATAAACAAACGCATTCTATTAATTTCTCCCCATCAGGCTATCCTGGTCTCACGCTTCCCTACTTCAGTCGCCAGCTAATAGCTCGCGAGGTGGACCTGGAACGCATACGGCGAGCTGCCCCCAAAGGCGGAGCACCATCAGCTCCGGCTCCAGCTGCTGCCAGGAAGAAACCTTCAGACGCCGCCCAGCTGCCCAATCATTTGCAAACACTCAAACCGAAACCCATTTCATCGGCGTCTAATGTGCGCAGTGCAGCGCCCAAGCAGCAGGTGAGCAACAAAGGAAATGCAAGGATTTGCATGCCTTGCATTTACTTAGCAGAGCAATTTATTTGCAAATTTTTCGTAACATCAAAATCCAAGGAAACAAAAATGCGCATATGCTTGCGACCGGCACTTTTTCCTCTGAACTTCATCCCCTAAAAAATTATCTCCTTGGCTTTCTTTCGTTGGCCAAATCCTTGGAAAGCTAATAACCCATAAGGGGATTCCACGGAGGGTATTGTCATTGGGGTCGTTAGGTCGGGATCAACGCAAACGAACATTTATTGCGTATCTTAAGCGAAAGCGAAGGATAACTTTATTGACTGTTACTTTGCCAAGTACTTTTCGGTTCTTTTTCATTTCTTTTCGTCCTGGAAAAAGTATTTTATTAATTTAATTTAATTTAAACTTATTTATATAATTTTCTCTTTGAATTTGTGAGTTAAATATTACTTTTTTTCAGCTTACAAAAGACTTTTTTGGTCGAATTACTCACAAAACAGCTTCTCAAACTCTTAAAGATGAAGGCAAGTGTAATAAATCGTTTTTTTTTTTTAGTTTTTGTTAATTTTAAATGATCTTTGTTATAGGAAAAACCGATGCCATTGTTAAGAGCCCAATATGGTATCGCTATAAGGAGGGCTTCAACAATGCCGTCCGCAAGGATGTTCACCTACACGAGCTGCTCTAGAATTAATTAGTTACCTTAGGTTCTAAACTTTATTTATTAAAATGATAATAAAAAGTACAATTTAATAAAGAAATATTTTGTTTAGAGTAAATGTTGGCTTTGTCTTTGGAAAATTTTTTAATTAAAATATATTAAACCAGTTGTAAACAAATAAATTACCCAAGATATTTATAAATTGCATAGTTTAAATGTAGTGACATTAAAAAAAAACCTTTAAAAACTTGAATTATTTATAAACAGTTTATTTATAACCGAAAATCATTTAAAGGTGTAAGTTCTTTTAAATTATTTTTCGACCCAAAAACAAGCAGATAATATTTTAACTTTTTAAAGTAAGTATATTTAAATTCGATCTTTTTGGAAATATAACTTTTTATTGTTAATTTTTCCTTATCGCAGAGTCTTCTTATTCCTTTAAATATTTTATTCTGTCTGTAAAACATGGATCTCAATTTTCTTTACAGTTATCTATTTTTTCAAAATAAACTATTAATTGTAGGGCTTAATTATGGCATTTGCTTATCTTATCTCCGAGTTTGATTCATCTCCCATGACGATTGCTCGCCTTATCGCCTCCATTGTTGGGGCTTGCGATAGGGTTTGAGCTCGCTCCTCGGATCGCCACCGCTTCGCTCACTCAGTTGCCCGCCGTCCGTCCAGATGCCACGACCTGAGCTATCATCGCCGCCGCTGTTGGTGGTGCTGTTGTCACTGATCCTCCTCCTCCAGCAGCAATATCAAATCACAGATGCCCGAAGCGTGCGCTCTGGAATGCATTCGATTCCGGGTGAGTAGAGAGTAGCCTCAAAGTCTGGGCTTGGGGTGTCACAAGAGTTCTTAGTGAGTAAGAGGGAGATATTTTAGGGTTTTATTTTTAAAGGAAAGGTAAAGGAAATAATGTAAAATATTACATGTTAAGTAGTTAATATTATTATTAAATAACAATATTAATATAAACTTTATTACCAGCTATTTGCCATCAGCCGCCGCCACGGTCCGAGGGCATTTGCACCATCGAAATCGAGGGCTACTACTACGATCCGGCCGCCCTGGACTGCCTCCAGTATTCCGTGGGAGCTTGCCGTCTGACCGCTGGCCAGAGTTTCGGCAGCCAGATGGACTGCGTTAGGACCTGTATCTCCGGCGAGCGGCAATACAGTCACTCGTATGTGAACTAAACAAATTCAAATAAATATGTGAATGAATGGAGAATATGAGTGGTTTCAATTTACACTCGACTCGGTCTGCGGTCTGCGTCTGGCCTAAGCCACGGCAAACAAATTGCGTTGGAGCTCGTCCTAATCTCGGTTTGCATGTCAATCATCCGTCCATTCGCCCTCGTTGACCTGTGACGTAATTGTTATTCTTTTGTCGCACTATCGAAACGTGCGCGCAAATCTGTGATTATTGGCTGGAATATAAACTAACTTAGTTGAACATTGAAGCGAGCCAAACACTCTGGCATAATCGCATGCTCTATAAGGAAAAAGTCCCTTAGGCTAGTTACACAGCTTGGGGATAAGTTAATATAATTTATATAAATTGAAATACATTTTTAAATACATATATATTGTAAGCAGTTTAGTGGCTAAGCTCTATTTTAAGCCTTTCAAATGACATTCTTACGATTTGTGTGGGCGGTAAAAGACGTGGTAAAATTAAAAAAAAAAAACAGAAGCGGCGGGCAATCTATTAGAATGTTGTCTCCAATTTTCGTAACTCTAGCTCTTATGGTCTCTCAGTTCTAGCACCTTTTGCAGATAGACGGACAAACGGACAGACGAACTTATTATATGCCCTAAGACCTCATGTCTAATTTCAATTAGATGCCATTGAAACAGATGTTGTGAGTGCGATTAGCTTTATATTTGTTGTATTTTAGTTTTTTTTTTTGCTGAGGGCATTCGTTGTTCGTTGCGTATACGTCACGGTGGCCTTATCAACGCGACGAATGCAAGCTCCCTCTCATTTGGTGGCGGCCTTCTGCAACAGGCACTCGCCAGATTTAGCCGGAATATTGGACGAGGAGAGCCCAGCTCCAGGCGGAGCATCTTCATCATCAACGATTCCACAAGCGAAATTACTGTGAGACTCCGGTTGGCTCGAGATTTCGATGTCGCTGCTGTTTGAAAGTCTTATCAGTTTATCACTGAGCATTTATTTGGAATATTTCAAGAAATTAATATAAGGGGGTGGCCCAGAAATCATTAGAGATTTGAAATAACTTTAAAAGGTGCCTAAAAGTATGCAATAATATATGTTTGAGGCGCAAAATTCAGTGACATTTTTGTGACCTATTTTGTAGCATAGTTTTAGACACTTTTTTTAGATAGATATAAAAGTCGAAGTAAAGAAATAAATATTAATATCATTCCCCAAAAATTAAGTGCATACGAATATTTTTTAATGTATTAATAGTGTGAGAGAAGGTTGAAGAATAAAAATTATTTTCTTTACATTCCAACAAATTTCCTTTTAATTTTCGAGCATTTTGAGGTTTTTTTGCTCTAAAAAGGCAACAAAGCTATATTTTGCCTAACAGATTATTATTCCTAATATCTTTATATACCACTATTTCACCTATATTTTTTCCTCAGTGTCGATTTGAGTTCTCTCTGCAAAATCCGAATCAGCAGCAGCGCTGTCGTCGGCCGAGAGGCAACGAATCGGCCTGATTACACACATAGAGTTCCTTTTGTTCGAGGTTTCGAGTCGAGTTCGCGACTCGACATTTAGTCAGTGACTACCAAGTGTGCGGTGAACAAATTCCCTGGCTTTTCGGGCTTTCTTTACACTTGATTTTTCGGCCACCAAAAAATATTTAAAATATATATGTAGATTGCCAAGAACTGGCGACAGCCAAAGTCCAGCGAAGGGAGAACCGTCTACAATCTACAACACCGAATCGAAGAAGCTGCAACAAATCATTTCGGCTTTTGGCTCTTGCACCGCCGATGAACTTTGGCGGGTATAAAGAACTCATAAAATTCAAAGAATTAATAAGAAGTACAAAGAAAAGCAGACAGCAACAGATCGGCCGATCATCCATATACTAGACTCTGCGAAATCGGACACATTCCGTGTACTGCCTCTTCTATATATGGCGACGAGCGGCTGCTGCGCACTTGCGATTGTCCTGAACCAGATTGACATCATCATCATCATCGGTGCCAGGGAGAAGAGCACAACGGCAATACAAAGCTGACCAACTGAAGAAACGGTTCGCCATCACCACCAGGAACTCCCTTTATAACTCCCAAGAAGTAGCGAAAGTATTTCCAGCCAAAATGTCGGCCCAATATCAGTTGAGAATAACTGTTTTGCTTTGTGTGATTCTGGCCATGATCCAGGAGAAACAAGTGCCCGTTGAGGCCACAGTGCGTGAGTATTAAGTGGATTATTATTGGGAAATATAGGAGAATCTCTCATGAAAGTTATTTCCTTTTGGAATCCTAACCCAAATAGTGCTGATTAATATTGTATTTGTATTAAATAAAGTTTACTCTTATATTTGCATAATTAAATTTCTATTTGAATATTTATCAACATTATATGTGATATCATTACCTTTCAACATAACATTGTTGATGATTTTAAGACTAATATTAATATAGTTCCAAGATATTTAACATCTTCTATTTCGATATCTTATTACCTCCAATTTTGTTAAGTTTATGGTGATGTTAATTATTTCATATTTATTTAGATATTGCGTAAACTCGTAAACAAAGTTATATATAAATGCGACGTTGGTTGTAAATGTAAATGTATATATAGTAGATACATTATATACATATTATAAACTTTATAGGTTTTCTTTTGCCAATTTTCAGTGTTTGGAAATACCAACAGTTACTATAAGGAAATCATATTTTTTTAATTTACATTTTCTATTTCAGCAGAATCAAGATTCTCCTAAAAATAAATATTACGCTGTTATGGCTAGATAGACCTTAACAGATAAATTTGTATTTTAACGAGAATATTGATTCTATTGATATAAAAAATTTTAATTACAAAATATATGATTTCTTTTTAATAACACTGGAAAATGGCGAAAGAAAACCTAATTATAAACATCTTCCAAGATACTTGAATACGCAGCTCTTTCTGCGTAATTTCGCTATACGGTAGCTATTTTCAAGCACGTTTTCAATTTACGGCCTAGAATGTTTCAATATAACAGAAAAATACCTTTATTTCGATGCCGATATATTCATTTTACGGCTTTTCGTTTTGCGGCCAAGTTTCATGCAACGTCTCCAGGCCGTAAGCCGAGGTTTGGGTTATATTAACTATAATATTATTCCTGAAAATCAATATTTAAAATTCTTGTTTTTATCCAGGTGACCTCTGCCAGTCGGTGCCGAGCACAACCAATGGCATTTGTATGCCCACCACTGTGAATATCTACTTCGATCCGGAGACGCAGCGATGTCGGTACATTGGCTGCAGCAACAAGAGGCACTTCCAGAGCCTCGAGGACTGCGACAAGATCTGCAATAATGCGCGACACGTGAAGCGACGCAATCGAACAAAGGCCAATGAAACCACGCATTGAGAATAAATTCATAATCATAATATATATAAAATAGAAACAAAAAGAGGACTTTGTTGTTCATTAACCGAGGGTGTGCTTTATTCAGCTGCGACTGAATATTAAATGTTGATCATTTAGGTCTAAAGTACCATATATTGAAAGCAATGATTTAAGTTTCGTTAAGTATTTTAAGCAAAAACTAGGGATTTGTTCTTGAAATAAGCTTGCTTGGACTTTTATCATTTTTCCAGCTTGTTAGTAAAGATATTTGGCCACGCTAAAAGTACACTTTAAATATCCTCCAAGTACTTACACTGACAACATGCTAGAAATTAATTAGATGTCTGTATTATTTTTTATATTTAATGTCCAGAACTTTTTTCTCAGCTTACTATTCTTTTCTTGTCTTAAAGATATTTTTTTCAACTTTAAAAACTATTCTTAAATAAAACTAATGAACGTTCGTAGCAGCTATGTTAAATATCTTTAGAATCCTTGAACCTTTACTCATTTTTTGAATTTTCCGAGCTCGAAACTAAGATTTGATTGCAGTTCTAAAGATAATAATTATAAGCAAAATTGCATAAGATTTGATTGCAGTTCTAAAGATAATAATAATAAGCAAAATTGCATAAAAATTGTCTGGAATATATTCATCATTTAATTACGATTGGGGGAAAATTATAAAAACAAATGAGTACTCTTCTGTTTACAATTTATATTTTTGTCTCGTACTTTAGTTGACATTTTCAAATATCGCGACAGTTGAACTCGCACTCGGCTTTGGTGGTGAAGCGGTTATCGTTGCCGCCACATCCGCCGTAGATGAAGGGCTCGCAGTGGCGCTTGAGGGGATTGTAGGCGAAGCTCTCCACATAACCGAAGCACCGACCACTGATTGTCGGCTGAAGGCACAATTTTACTGCAATTAAAATCACTTACTAGTTCATAATAAATATTAATGATTTACTCAGAGAAGTACCTCTCTTGGAGGCAGCGCCCGATGGGTGAGGAATCATTAGCAGCAGCAGCAGCAGAAGAAGGTCCAAGAGCAGGAACCACTGCCTGGTAGGCGCCGGCATCATGGCATCTAAAGGGGAGTCCAACTGTTAGTCATCCACCTGCTTCACCTGCCCGATCAATCGACCGTCACGTTCTTGGGCTAACAACTCACTGAGCCGGCGATGGCTCTTTGTCTCTCTCTTTCTGGGCAGTGATTTCTGTGTTTACAAATGCCTTCAAATGCTCAGAAATACTCGTTTTATGTTTTCCGTTTTTTGCCAATATTCAACATTGACCAAGTTAGCAGCCTTGTGGCTTATAGCTTGGGCCAAAGCAACTAACCAACTACCCAATAAATAATTTACACTGTCTAGTTAGCTGGGAGTTAATAATTTTATTATTTTTAATAGTTTCTTATTTGAGTCATCCAATAATACTATTGGTTTGTAAAACTCTTTGGATTAATAAATATTATGCAATGAAGTTAGGCATTACTATACAGAGAAAATTATCGCATCCGAAAATTGAGAATCCGCGTTCTCAAATACGTACTATTCTCATTTTGAGAACGAATTAAAAAAAACAATTTAGTTGAAGTATTTTTTCCTCACTTAGAGACCAAAAAAAAAAAAAAAAAAAAAAGTACTTACACCAAAATTGAGAACAAATATTCTTGAATTGAAACGGTTTTATCTCTAAATTGAATACTTCTGTCAAGTTTGAAGAGAAGGGGTGAGACTTCTTTCCATTTCCAAAAGTAGAGAGCACAACGTCACAAGGCACAAGCTGCTTGCGAAAAGCGTAGCTCCCGATCGTCCGAGCATACCCTGCAATCGCTCTCTCATAACAAACACCGCTCGCGGAGATGACGTAAAAAGCACTTGGCAGAAGGCAACAACAACAAAAAACATGTTCCGCATATCAATGACAACAAAAACAACGAGGCAGTCGCTCTGCCAATACTTAAAATCAAGTACCAAGTGCGAGTGTTAGTGGGTCGTGTGTGTGTGAATTGACGATCAACAAGCATTGTGATTTCAATTTCAATTTCAGTTTCAGTTTCGCTTTCAACGAAGCCAAGCCTTTGGAAATAGAATATCTAGATTTTGTGTAATATAATTAATAGATTATACATCCTGAATTGATGTTAATTATATTGATACTTTATTAATATGATTTAAGTTAATTTCAGAGAAACTCTATTGAAAAATAATATGTAGATAGTTTTTAAATGTTTTGTTTAATTCTAGATTGTTTTCAAAACAAGGATTAGGCACTGAATATCTCGCTAAGAGCCCGAAAACGAGAGTTGAAAAAAGTACACGCAAAAATATATGCATCATAGAACCTATACGATTATTACATGAATTCTATATCCTTGAGTATGAAAAATTTCTTAATAAGATGCTTATCAATTTAATACTACGAAAGTAGACATTTTATACTCATCTCCACCAATATTTCATAATAATCACTAACACGACAAACAGAAAAGCACTAAATTCCAGCTAGCGCGATATGTTATCGAATTTTCGATGTAGGTTCGTATAAACATAAGACTCAAAAATACACAATTGAAACTATAGAGTATAAAAACTAAACTCTGGAGTATACATTTGATATTTTGAAGTATAAAATCTATACTTAACTCGTTATACTGCTTGAGTATATTTTTAAGACAACGCGTAGAAAGGTTAAACTCTTGTTTTTTTTTTGGGTGTACCCTTAAAAACATAGACAAGCCAGAGTGAATATGCAAGCAAAAAAAAAAAGCGTGCGCATTGTCATGTAAATTTTGTTTTTATACGCCTAAAAGAGCGGCAACGATGTGTAGGTTTTGTTCTTGTACCTCTGAGCGGGCGGCATTTTGCCCGAAGGACTCTCTAAGGCTAGTTTGAGTTATTAATGTATTTCCCATAATTAATTTGGCCAAGTTGGTAAATTTCTTGATACTCGTGTAAGTTTTGCTCAACTGCAATCCCCTCTGCCCGTCACTAAGTTTAGTAATTAAACGCAGCTGAAAAGCAAGGGACAATTAACGTCTGGCGCTCAATTATTTCAAGCAAATTAAACAGTTAACTGAATTGTCACCCCGCAAGCACACACAGCGACACATCTGGCACACCTGACACATTTTGGCCATTCAATGGAGCCCGAAACATTCGACCCTCACATGTGTGTGTGGGTGTGTGCTGTGAGAGCTAATGAATAAATAGCGAACGGCCCTTTGGATGATAGCCGTCCCCTCAAGTTCCTCGGCATCGGCATCGGCATCGGAATCGGAATTATACCATCGCCATCATCGTTACATCATCATCGCTGGGCGATAATTCAATTTGCACTATGAGTCCGACACCTGGACATCGTTTCTTGACTTGGCCGGAGCCCTAATGTGGCTCTCTAATTACAGACCTTTCCCCAACTCATTCCGACCAATGCAATTTTAATGAGAGCCCCACACACACACAAGGTTGTGCTTAGTAATAATAATAATACCTGTGTCCTGGCCTTTGCTATGCAAAAGCCAGAAATTCAAGGAAATCAAAATGAAGTTCAATTTAATATTAACTTTGGATTGTTGTGCAGAACATTTTTTTATTAAACTAAACATTTTATTCCTTGCACTTCACCTCAACAAAGGTATATTTAATAAGAAAAAAGTCTTGCATTAATATTTATTATTATTATTCATTTATTTTAATTTCTTTCATTTATTTTTGGTTTATATTTTCATAGTTTTTATTTGAATATTATTCCAGACAATGCAGGAGCCATGATTGTTCGTAGTGTTACATCCACGTACTTGAACGCATTTGTTTCTTCTTAAATAATAAGTGTAGCCCCTGGAAATAGATTCACAATATCCCTGATAAAGGGGTGGTCTTTCGCAGCCATCAATAAATTAATAAACAAATTTTATTTAAAACTTATGCCCGTATATTCATGACACCTTTTGCTTAGTGCCGACTAAGTACTGACAATGTATAAGCATATTCTAGAAAGTATAGAAAATGTATTTAATGTGTGCAGCTAATAAAATTAAAGCTGAACATCAGCTTTGCATCCGTGCCAGAACACACAGCTGTTGGTCACGGCGAAGTAGGAATACATATGTATTAAGGATGTACAGGTTCCCGAACTGAATGCCTCAAGACCGCAGTCCGCTAAAAGAAGGTATTATTCTATGTATTATAAAATATATATATCACTGCTCACCGTGCTTTATGCCCAGAATTGGGACCATTAATAAAACCATTAGCCAAGGTATTAAATTAATTTTCATTTTTTATGAAATTGCGCCAGCATCAATTAATTTTAAGCTGTTAGAAACTAATTGAATTTATGTTGGATCTTGCTTTGGTTAATTTAACTTGTTCCAGTTTTTAAAGCATTCTAAAGTTCTCTTGAAAAATTAATAAATAAAAATAATAGGTTCAGGCTGCTTAGATTATATTTACAGAAATTATTCCAGACATTGGCACTTGGTTCAACTTCGGCAAGTTTCGTGCCGAACAGGCCTCAGGGACACTGAGGTGAGCAGCTCTGATTTTAAGTAAATATAATAATCATAAAAAAAATTACTACAAATTATGTAATTTATCGGTGATGTTTTCAATATGGAATATTTGTATATATGCCATGCACACACGTAGCCACACAAAGTTCTTTAGTCTTGAAGTTATTGCTGTTGTCACCGCAACCACCATAAATAAATTCCAAGCATTTACCTAAATGGGGAAAAAAACTGAAGCGGCGAAGAGACGTATATCAATTGCCGGCTTTAGCATGCCTTAAGTAGCATTTTGCTAAAATGAAAGTATATCTGCACTTTATTCAAAATATTCACATATATGGGATATACTGGACTTACGGTGCATATCTCCGCCAACAAGATATGTAATAAAAACAGTGCCACAGACATCATCTCTCTTCTGTGTCCCAGCTGAAATCAATTCGTTGCGACTGAATAATTTAACACCCAGTAGTAACGAATTTATGCAATATTTTCCTTTACTTCATACGGAACATTTATAATTACTATGCACACTTGTCGTCGCAAAGTTCCATGGTCTCAAAATTATTTTCGTTGCCTCCACAGCCGCCATACAAAACGCCCTTACAGGTATTTAAACTAGGATAATAAGTAAAGCGAGGTATATGGGACGAACACTCGCCCCTAACAGCAGGTTTAAGTCCACAAATGGCTAAAAAGTGAATACACAAAAGAACCATATTCCTCAAACCGCTCTAGTTTTTTAACTTTATACCAAAGAGATTGGCCAGCAAGTAACTTAAAAGTAGATTTGCAAAGAGTATAATTTCTTAAACAAATCGAATTAAGACCAAATCTGGGACTAATTTTGGAAAATAATTTAATGGACTTCATTTCGAACGTTTTCCTTTTATTATTTCATGTAAATATAAACGATTTTATATCATAAAATAAAGAAAAAATTACCTAGGTAGAAAATATTTAATAATAGTTTCAATTAAGGTCAGTGTTTGGCTTTCTTGAGCCACTAACAAGGCCTACTAGGACAGTTATTATATAAAAATAGTTTCAAACTCTAAAAAAAAATAACCTTTGCTTCAGTTTGTCAGCAGTTTCTTCTAAAATCAATGGTGTCAAATCAATGCGATTCAGTAGATCATTTTGGTACATATTCTGAGTTCTGAGATATAAGTCGTGACTTGGATTTGATTATTGCAGCTCAATTAGTTCGTAATGTGTGCTCTCACTGACATATTTGTCCAGTACTTTGCTTTAGGCAGATCCAATGACTTTGTATATTGAGATAATTAATCTCGCGGATGTGCTCAACGCGTCGTATGCGCAATTTGAGTTAAAAAACTCGCACATTGATGAGCAGAGAGAGATAGCGAGAGAGAGCCTTTAATCATTAAGATTAGCTTACACTAGCTTACAATAAAAATGCTTCAAGCCTGTTGATGCGAAATTCTGGTAGAGTTGGACCCCCAGATTACGAAAAAGTCATTCTAACTTTTTTCTATGGAAAGATTTTTTTAATAGATTTTTTTTAAGTTTTACACGAAAAATATCTGCCGACTTTTTGTGTTTTATTTTATACCTGGAGTTGTAAACAACCAATTTAGCCAACCGATGTGTGTTGCTTAGCTTAATTTCACTTGTTCGAGTTTTTAAACCATTCTAAAGCTCGGTAGAAAAATATAAAAATAAAATTATCCTGCTTAGATTATGTTTACAGAAATGATTCCAGACCCTTGTCCTCAAATTATGTCTATAACTAAGCCGTACCACCTAGTCCTCGCAGGCATGAACAGCACTCGGGGGCACTTAGGTGCCCCTTTTTGCTGGCAGCATACCAAAATAATCTTTAGAATAATAACTACAATTTATAATTAATCGGTGATGTTTTCTATATGGAATATTTTCACCAATGCCATGCTCACTCGTAGCCACACAAAGTTCTTTAGTCTTGAAGTTATTGCTGTTGACACCGCAGCCACCATAAATAAATTCCAAGGATTTACCTAATTGGGGAAAAAAACTGAAGCGTCGAAGAGACGTACATACAGAAATTGCCGGCTCCAGAAGGCCTCAAGTAACATTTTGCTAAAAAGAAAGAATATCTGCACTTTATTGAAAATATTCAGATATATGATTGTACTGGACTTACGGTGTACAACAACAAGATTATTTAGGAAAATAAGTAACAAAAATAGTGCAACACACTTCATCTTCTGTGAAGCTTTATGATACAAAAGCAAAGTTATCCCTAAACTGAAATCAATTCGTTTTGACTGAATAATTTAACACCAAGTACTAATGAATGTACGCAATATATTTCTTTAATTCGTGCGAAATATTTAACACGTAACACTTATAGTTACTGTTTACATATTTCTTCGCAAAGTTTCTTTCCCTGAAACCAATTTCTGGTGCCACCACAGCCACCCTGGTACCGCTTACAGGTATTTAAACTAGGAAAATAAGAATAGCTAAACATAGATTCCTCATCATAAGAACGTTTCAAGCAAGGACCCCCAAAAGCCATGTTCCATGTTCTTCATATCGGTCTAGTTTTTTAAACTTTACACTTCAGAGGTTGGCCAGCAAATAATTTGAAAGTGAATTCGCGAAAAGTTTATAATTTTAAAACAAATTGAATTAAGACCAAATCTGTGTCTAATTCCAGCTTTTCCTTACAAACAGAAAACAAATATTTTACTTTATAAAATTCATAGGCAAAAATTATACAAGTAGTAAATATTTCTCGCATTGCTCTCGGATTTTATATGAATATAGTTGGCAAACTCAAGCTTTGCTCTAAAAAAAATTACAGTTGCTTCAGTTCTTTGTTCGGATCTTTTTTGTATTAGAATATTCTGAGATCTAAGATAGAAATCGTGACTTGGATTTAACTATTCACGACCATATTTGTCGAGTACTTTGCTCTACGTCTGATCTAATGACTTTGTATATTGAGATAATTAATCTCGCGGATGCGCTCAACGCGTCGTCTGCGCAATTTGAGTTAAAAACTAACACATGGATGGGCAGAGAGAGAGAGAGAGAGAGAGAGAGAGAGGGTTTAATCATTAAGGTTAGCTTATAGAAATATAGAATATAGAACATATTCGGCTCAGTTCAGTTCACAGTCGGAGCTATTAACGTTCGGTGCAAATCTGGTTCCTCATTCACACAAAATGCTACTGCGAATGACCCAGTTTCTGTGCTTCGCAGCTCTCCTATTGCTGTGTCTTATGCAACTTACTCAGGCGGTGGCCACGCCCAACAATAATAGTAATAATAATAATAATAGTAACAAGCCGAAGGCCGTGGCCCAGGTGCAGCCAGGAAGTGCAGGAGGAAATAAGCCCACAATAGCAGCCACCACCATAAAGCCGCACAGAGTGCAGCCAGGTAAGATCGAATGTAAATTGATATTATTAAGAAAAAAGGTATATCGTCTTATTTATATTTAAATAATATCAATTTACTTAGGAAATATTTCGGCTTGATTTTAGTCACCTTAAATCTTCCTTTTTAACTGTTCAAACCTATTTTCCAGATCCCAAGTGCCTGCAGCCCTTGGAGATAGGACCTTGCCGCATGAATCTAGAGAGATTTTACTTTAACAAGGATACAAAGACCTGTGAGACCTTTAAATATGGCGGATGTCGTGGCAATGACAATCGCTGGGGTTTCCGGCAAACTTGCGAGGAGGCTTGCCTGCCCAAAAAGTGATCAGGCCAAGGAGAACGATGTCCTAGAGATTTTTGTTTGGGAATTTAAAATGTGTAATAATTGAAATTCATAATATACTCTTTAATGTAAAAAAATACTGTTTTATTTTTTGTTATATTTATATTGCCTGTTTTTATTTATAATCTTTAACGTTAAATATATTAACGGACATCTACAGGAAGACCTAATAATGATGATCTAATGACAGACTCTGGTACCATCCAATAACTAGAGAAATTAGCATCTTAGTGAAAATTACTATTTTATTTATAGCACAAATATGCATTAGAAATTATGGTAATTAACGGAGAGATACTGGCCATAAGAGTTCTACTTTGATTTAGGGAAACAATTAAAGTTATACTACTTTATAAGAGAACTGAAAACTGACCTACCTGACAATAGCAAAACCGGAACCAAAGTAGAACTCATAAAACTCATATTAATTAAGAAATTAAATAGTTTCGATGACCGAAACGTGATGGGATTTTCAAAATCCAATCGCTCAGTGCGGAAACAAGTTGGAATATGATTTAGATAGACCTTTTAAGAGGCATTTTTATGAGTAAGTTGGCAGGTGCGTTGAACTGCAGCGAAGGTTGGGCAGTGCCAGGTGCCTGGAGCCAGGTGATGATGATGATAGAGACGTCAGAGACGTCACACTGCCGTGATTTACCTGCGCCGTCGAATCAGTTGGGCAAACACGAAGCCGACGTCGCTCCGATAAATAAAGTACACAAAAAGAGGCACAAAAATGTTGGGTAAAAACCCTGGGCGAGAGAGTACGTGAGTTAAAATCTGTGGGGACTGGGAAGTATTTAAGCCGCGCTACGACATAGAGCTGATATCATTCGCCACTCAACGCTTACTCAACGGCATCGAAATGTGCTATAGATTCGGTTTTGCCTTCGTCACGATCCTGCTGCTGGCGACAGTCTCTGGCATCCATGGAGCTCCCTCGGATGTGGTGGTGGAGAAGGCGCCCGAGGATCAAGCCGTTGCAAAGCCCCCGCAGGTGGCAGGCACCGATGGGGACTTCAAGGTGCCGGAGGACTGCCACCAGCCCAAGGAGACGGGTCGCTGCTTTGCCTTGTTCTATCGCTACGCCTACAATGTGGATACCCAATCCTGCGAGGAGTTCGTCTACGGCGGCTGTGCTGGCAACAAGAACAACTTCGAGTCCAAGGAGCAGTGCGAACAGGCCTGTCTGGGCAGATCGGTGGACTCCACCACAACCGAGCAAAACAGCGAAGTGACCACCGAAACGAGCACCAGCAAGACTTAATTTAATTTATGTTATTTAGTGCTAACTACATAGGTTTATTTATGACCCAACATATTAAATTTACAAATTGATTGTTTTAATAAATATTTATACATACAAAATATCACATTAAATTGGAAAAGAGTTTAAAAATGTGTAAAGGAAGCTATTTTTTCTGTTTTATTTTGCTAACATATCTTTCTTTATCTAAATAAATAAACAAACAAAGAAATATAAAACTTAGATAAAAGGGTTTTTATATTTTATATAGATTAGATGGGAAATACTACACTGATCTTATATTATTCATGTTAAAATATAGTATATGCTAGTTCGTTAAAGTTCAGGTTTATTATATTTTAACTTCATTAAAATAAGGGTGTGAAATAAGGGTATTTTATAAATCTGTTATTTTTAATAAACTAAGAAACACATATTGTTGACGTTAGAAAAAAATTGTATATTTAAAATTCGGCCACAACAAAAGTTCCTAAATATCCCTAGATAATGCCTAACATTTTAATATATTTATAATATCTTTTAATCCCCGCGGATGAGATTAGAGAGAAATTTCGCGTACTTTGGAGTACTAAAGCAATTCTTACACATCGCCGGAGAGAAAAATCGTAGTTAAGGATTACACAAAACCCAAAATTAATTTTATTTTATTTAGTTTTAGTTGTTCTTTGCTTTTTAAGGCTGATTTAAGTTAGTCTATGTAGTCAGGCTCCCACTTTCAATCTCCGTGCCCAACCATGTTGAATACAAATTTCCCTTGGTACAAAACATATCATTAAATTATTTCGACCGAGAATTCTTCCCCCTACTTTCCAAACAAGCTTGATAATCCAAATTCTAGGAAAACAATTATGGATTGGGAAAAATCGTTAAATCCCACGTCCAAATTAATAACCAAAACAAGCAGCACTGCCTTAATTTAGTACATACTACGTAGTACATAGGTTTGTTTGTGACCCCTACTACCGCGTCCCGAGTACACACTCAAAGTCTCGTATATTTACTTACTAATTTCACGAGCACTCGTTAATGAACTGTGGGTTCATGAAAACATCGATAAGCTCCGGAGACGACGGCGATTTGTAGTTCCCGATCGGAGCAGACGGTTAGCGTATATAATCTAGTGCCATTCGCTTGATCACCATTAGTCGCTCCACGGCAGCTGGAAGATACTATTGTTCTTGGCAAAAATCAAAAATCTAAAAACTAAAATCAAAATGAAGTTCATTGCTGTTCTCTGTTTGGTGGTGTTTGCCCTCCTGGGTGCTGCCTTTGGGCTTAAGGATCGTGAGTAGAAATACCTGGGAATGGAAGAAATCAAATGGATTTTAATTAAATTCTTGAATTTCCATTAGCTGTCTGTGGTCTGCCGGCCGGAATCGATGGAAATGGCCTTATTAAGTGTGCTGCCTTTATTCCAAAATTTAGCTACCATGCCGATAAGAACTCCTGCGAGTCCTTTGTTTTCGGCGGCTGCGGTGGCAATGCTAACAGCTTCGCAACCGTGGAGGCTTGCGAGGCAAAGTGCAAGGAATAAATGGATCGATCTTTGATTTCTGACAACCTTTTGGAATATCGAACATTAAACCATAATAAAATACTCTCAGTTATTAATTTGAATGCTCAGTTTGTCTGGTTTCATTTTTCTTTGGTACTAGTGCTGCTAATATTCAGCAATAAATATTATAGTTTTACTGTCATTTTCCGTCTTTTTATGTGATTTATAGAAGTCGACTTTCTTTATTGAAAAACTTGCCTTTAAGTTAAAGTTTTTTGTTCGCTTCAAAAGTGGAATATAATTTACTTAAGCAAATGGCTGACGTAGAAAAGGTGATTGGTACATAAATAATGATTTCCGCATGCTGTAATTATCGTAGAAAATAATAAAAATGATACAGTTGCAAGAAATTTCAAAAATTTTAATAGAAAGAGAGTAAGTTTTAATTAATAGGATGTAATACGCATTATAATAATAAAAAAAAATCATAGCCCCAGTGACGTTTTTCGTGACTCACCTATAGCATGTGAAATATATATTTTGTAAAGCAATTGTGTCACGCTTTGAGTAATTAGTGCGGGTTGTTTTCCATTTCAGTATCAATAAGGGAATCAAAGGCACAGTTTCAACACCTCTTAACACATTGTCTCTGCCATATGATAATCTCTATAATGATTATATAAAGGGGCTTTCCCTTGGCGGCCTGGCAAACAAAGTGAGTTCTGGGAACTAAAAACTCAAGCCACAACTCAAGCTGGCAAAAGTAAATAAATACCTATTTTGCCGGCAAACTGGCACAAATATTTGCACAAATCGGTGCGAAATTTTGTGGAGATTTCCCAGCCATATTTACAATCGATTTGCTATTCAAATCCACCCAAGGTCTCGCCGATAAGCTCAGAACTCCAGCCATTATAAATTACACGACTTTGAGTCTGTCAGTTTCAGTTTATTTTTGATTGTGAAAGCTAAAAGTTCGTAATGAAGCTGCTGATTTTCGTGACTCTCTGTGCTGCTTTTGTGGCCACTTCTTGGGCTCTTAAAAATGGTTTGTTATTATAATCTTTATTCCTTTTTTATTCTGGGCTAATTGATATTTCTAGCAATCTGCGGCTTGCCTCACTCCCGCAATGGTGATGGCAGAATCTCCTGTGAGGCCTATATCCCCAGCTGGACCTATGATGCGGCTAATAGAGAGTGCATCAAATTCATCTACGGCGGTTGCGGCGGCAATGACAATCGTTTTGACTCAAAGGAAAATTGTGAAAAACAGTGTTTGGAATAAAAAAGTACATTTAAATACTTGAATAGAATTGCAAGGGTATAAAATGTTTGATTTTCTGGTGATTGAAAGAAAATTTTTGAGTAGCATTATACTGTATTTATACAATCAAACAAAAACACCTCTTCACGAGGTGAGGTAAAAGTGACGATGGCAAATTCAACTCAAACAATTTCTGATACCAAATTTTGAGACGATTAATAATTATTTAAACAAAAATATTTAAAATTTTTTAAATTAGTTTCAAAATCGGCACGATGCCTGTTTTGCCTTTTTAAATTTTTCAGTTAAGTGCCGATTTTGAACTAATTAAAAAATTTTTAAATATTTTTGTTATCAGCATTTTTTTGAATTGAATGTGCCATTATCAGACATTTTTAAAATGACATATGTATGTCCCATTGTTGTTATAAGTTTTTGTTTAAAACTCAAATGGGAAAAATTAGAAGAAGTTGGCTATATGGGATCATTGCTACTAATTTTGATGAGAAAGCGAATTTTCCGAGATATGTGTTGTACCCCAAAATAGCTCAAGGGCTATACCTGAAGTGACTATAAAAATCGTACAAGCCATTTAAGAAAAACAAATTTAATCTTAAAAAAAATGTGTTTTAATTCTTAATTATAATATTTAAATAAAATATTTAGATAAAAATACCTTCCCAACGACATATAGCACGTTTCTGTAACTTTAGTCGTTGAGAAGTTATGGGAGCGGAAAATCTAGCTTTTTAAGCTGTTTTCCCGCCAAACTAGCGTGAAACCCAAAAAGTCGTAAAACAAAAAATGTTCAGCTCGAACTGTTTAATAAAATAAAAGTAGTTCCAGGACTCTAAAACAAAAAAATCGACACACAGACAGACAGACAGACAAACAGCAGGAAAGGCCGTTAAAATCTTATTTATTTAATATCTTTTGAACGGAGTATCGGATCAGGATGATCGAGGTGTCATTCGACGCGTATTTAAGCTAAATCACAACAACATTAACAATTTGGGGATTTTTGCTCCACCGGCCTCAATAGCTCCAATTTTCAATTTCACACTTTGACTCCCATTTCTCCTAAACTAATCAGTTTTTGAAAAATCTTAGTAAGCAGTTTCAAAGAGGCTTACAATACCTTTCGATCAAGATATAAATGGTTCTGATCGAACTATCGTAGCAGATTTTCAATTCTACGGCTGTATATAGTAGTCTCCTTGCGCACCACAGTCTCGGTGCTCATCGTCACTACATGGACTGCCGTCCACAGTGATATATATATTGTGTCAAAAATAAATACACACTAATAAAGCTTTCTAAAATAAATGCTCTAATAATTAAATATAAGTCTATATTATGTATGAGAATATAAGTATTTCCTGTTTCTATAATTAATCCAAGGTTGTTTAGGTTTGATGACTAAAAACATAAGCTTTATTGATGTCTGACCTCATAGATAGACATTAGTTCCGACTTGTGATTATGCTGGCAATACTTCAAACATTTCAAATCGATTATACTAAAATCTATTCTATTTTCTACTATTCAAGAAACTTTTATATAATGCACATAACAACCAAATAGTAGGCTTTTGGTTAATTAATAAAAAAATCGATGTCCAGCTGTATGAAAATACAATACAGAACTCGGTTAAAGTAGTTTTTGACTATAGTATTTGGTTTTATATTTCTTATTCCTCAATCTGATCTTTGGGTCACATGTGTGTCTATGCTTTCCTCTTATCGTCTGCCTGGAAGAGAGTTCCTCCTTCTATGCAAGACGTCATACTCCAGTGACCAGTGCTAGATAAGATAGTGACTATTCCGTACATCTGGGCATCTATATGTACTCCCCTATAAAGTGATGATGTGGTCAGGTCCCGGCATTCAGAGTTTCACTAAAGTTGGCTGGGAAAATGAAGTATCTGGGAATCGCTGCTGCCATTGTCTTGCTGCTGAGCCGAGTGCAGGCCAAGCCGGGTAAGTGAGCGTTTGGAATCCTGGATATATCCTCATCTCTACCTGGCCCCCAGAGAGCTGCAGTCAAGCCCCTTCGATGGCGGGCATGGAACAGGATACGGCCTCCTGCATGGCCTTCATGCCGGCCTGGACCTATGACGCCTCGAAGAATGCCTGCTCCGAGTTCATCTACGGCGGCTGCGGTGGAAATTCCAATCAGTTCTCCTCCCAAAATGAGTGCGAAAAGGCCTGCAAAGACTGAAGCAATCGGGGAAAACCCTCCTCCGCAAAAAACAAAACCACTTTGTAACCCGAAGAGCCAAACAAACAAACCGGCTAGCCGCTTGTTTTGCGAAAAATATAAACAAAAAACATACAAAGTAAAAACAAAATAAACTTCACTATAAATGCCCAAGGTTTGTTGTTGTAGTCACTGGTCAATATATGAACAAATAAATATATATTCGACTCAAACTGAAATCGCGCTTTTGACCCTCATCGGTGGCGCTGATAAGCGATCCGGTTTCGGGCCTCTATATAAGGCTCCCAGCATCTGCGATCGGTGCTCAGTTTTGTTTCGGTCGTGCTTGAGATCTCAATAAACCCAATATAACCCTAAAATATCAATATGAAATACTTTGCTGTGTTGGCTCTTCTGTGCTGCCTGATGGGCGTTGCTTTGGCCCAGCTCAAGAGTCGTAAGTATTTCCAAAAAAATATTTGAGAAAGTGCCAATATAAAATTGTATGGGAAATTCATTCTGGCGTAAATTTGATTAAATATTTTATTTGTACTAGTGAAATGTTAATAAATATATAAGGCATGATCCTTATTATTCTGATCAGTTTTTGAAGTTCTATAATACGATTTTTTATAGTTTGCTCCATAAGTATTTATTTAACTGTTGTTAAAATATTCCCAATGAAACAGTCCCTAATAAAGGAACCTCTGACATTTAAGTTGATATTTTAGATGTTACATTTTATAAACAAAATGATGTTGATACTAAAAATATAATTTTAATTAAAATTTGTACACAAAAAGCTATCTCGAACTGGATATATACTAATACAATTCGATTTTCTTTTTTAAGCCATCTGCGGCGAGGAGTTTGGACTTTTGGGAGTTTGCCGTGGTCGGATCCAGAAGTATACCTATCGGCCAGGCGCGAACGAGTGCATTAGCTTCTATTATACCGGCTGCCAAGGCAACTCCAATAACTTTAATACCAAGCAGGAATGCGAGCAGGCCTGCAAACTCTAAAAACAGTTAACCTTATAATTAATAAATAAAATACAAAGTTGATTTTTTGTTATCCTAATGTGATCATCTTTATTGTTTTCTTTATTAACTCGTTTAATTTTAATTAATATTGGTTGTGGCTCTTACCGTAATTATTAGTGTCCGATTCAGTGTGATTAGGCTAGGCTATATATATATGTCTGATTTGTTAGCTATCTCTATATATATATTGTGTGTGTTTATTATTTATATATATATATATATTTTATTAGATTTTGTATATATTGTTCATATGCATATGCGTGTTAATTGATATTGTTTAATCATTTAGAATTGTCTTCGGCTGCCGTTGCTGATTGAGTTGAGTTAGATCAGGGGTTATCTTTCCGTTATTCTCTCCTGGCTCTTATCATCTCCCCGGGGCCAACAACAACAGCTAGTCACTAACTATGTCTCTAGTACAATATGTTGTTTAAACTTTAAAGTGCTGTCTTATATTCTTTTCTTTTTTTTTAAGTTTTTCTTCTTGTTTTTTGTTTGTGTTACTTTTTACTTGGTTAACTTAAAGTTAAACTAGTGCTTATGATACTTTTTTAAGTTTTAAATGTTGTTTTTTACAGGCTTGTTAAGGGTATTTAATTTCACGGATTTCCGGGAGTATTTTCTTTGTGAATATTTATAAAGTGGCGTTAAAGAAGTGCAGAAATATGTACAAATTTAGTTTTTGAAATAAAAGAGCTTTATAATCAAGACTTTTGCCTAAAGAAAACTCACAGAAAAACAGATTTCCCTTTCTTATTTTCGAAGGTAGCCATAAATGTTTATGAGTATCAAATTTAAATTTTTAAATGCTAGAATTAGTTGGTAATTCACACGATTTAAGGCTTCAATGTAGGATCTTCGTTCTGCCCTCAGAAATGAATTAAATTTAATATTTTTAAGAAAGAAAATCTGTGAAATTAAATACCAAAAGTAAGACCCATTTTATTTTAATTGCACGAATTCACCCCTAATTAAAATGATTCACTTTTGGTTGCCACTGCCGCCGCCGCATTGCCATTCAAGGCGCTTCCCGAGCTTAATCCTTGGTTCGCCGATCCTGGAGAGTCCTCCGCTCCTGCCACGCCCCCCGAAGCTTGCTGGGTGGGCGTTGTGGGTGGTGACAGAGTGGCATGTTGCTGCTGTTGCTGCTGCTGTTGTTGTTGCTGCTGCTGTTGATATGCCACCGCCGATTCGGCCAAGTCCAGGAGAGCTGCCGACGAGCTGCCGCTAGACATGGAAACTCCTCCCGATCCTGGACCCAGACCGTTCATCGTCATGTCCTGTGCCTCGTGCTTCATCCGCAGCGTATTGTTGTTATTGTGATTGACCCCCTGGTGCCCCAAGGCGGGATGGTGATGGGCAAAGGATAGCGGCGGCAGGTGGAGGCCCGGAAAAGCCAAGCCTGCAGCAGCCGCTGCATGTAGCGATTGGAGCAGTGCCGCGGAATGCTCCTGCGCCTTCCGGCGCAGTTCGGCCACCGAATTGGAGCGTGGATCATGGCCGGAACCCTGGCCGGAGGACTTGGGAGATTCCGGCGAACTCGCTGCCGAGCTGCTGCTCACCGGTATGCTCAGCGGGGCCACCACCGAGGAGGAGCTGTGCGGCGGCGGCGGCTTCAAGGAGCAGCACGAGCACAGGCTCTGGAAGGGGGAAACACCTGAAAACGTGGCATATAAATAATGAAAGATAAGATAAGTATCTTAATATATTATAAATATGAAATAATTATTCCTTGGAAAATAAGTCCAATTAAGAGGCTTAAAGGAATTAAAATCAATTTACAAAATTAGGAATGCAAACAAGAAATGTTTCATCGGTTATTTACTTAGATAAATTAGATAAATGTACTCCAGAAAATACTCTCAATTTACTTATTAATCTGTGTGCTCAATATTTATGAGATTTACATTTTATATAAATAATAATGATGGGAAATTGATTTCTACAAGCAGCATCTGTGCTCCCCCCTCTCAGCAGTTAATTTGATTAGATGAAAGTGATTTGGATTGATTTTCGAGATTGATTTGGGTTTGATTGATTGATGGCACCCACCTTTGAGGCCCGGGAACAGCGGCTGATGGCTGAACTGGGCGGCCAGGTGTGGCGGCAGGAAGAGCGGCGGATGATTGGCGCTGCGCTGGGCCGCCGCTGCCGCCGCCGCTGCTGCCACGGCGCTCTGCTCGCTGAGAACGGGACGAAAGCCGCAGTTGCTGGAAATTGTAAGAAAATATTAAATTAGTTTGGATATTAAAGGAACATATTCCTTATATTATGATAATTTATAAGGTATATGAATTCATTATAAAATATATGTTGTATATTGGCATGATTAGAAAGTTGTTTTATATAAACTCTTTCCTATTAATATTCTTTTTTTTTTAGCCTTGAAAGACTGATAAGTAATTTATTGAATATCTAACTCCTGGACCTGCCCTCGCCCTGCTGTCACTGCACTTTATTTACACTGAACGTAACTGCTTTGCATTTTTGCTTCCACGCGCCCATTAAACGGGAAAAAAATTCGAAAGGAAAAAAATATAAACAAACACCGCATCACACACGAACGAACTCACTCGGCAAACACAGCGAAAAACAACAACAAATGGGGTCTTAATTAACGCTTAATTGAAATAAATTAAAACATTTTTATGCGTAATTGCATTATTATTAATAAACCTAAATATTTTGTATAAGCGCGCCAGAGGGAAAGAGGGAATAATCAACACCCAGTTGTCATTTTTGTGAGCGCTTTTTTAATTGAATGAAATATTAGTCGCATGTCAAGGCAAATGAGAGCAAAAAAAAAAAAAACAGACACACACCCCGTTCCATTCGGACCAATAAAAAGCATTTAATGCAATTTAAAAATTTTAATTGATAAGTGAGCCCAACAACATTTCGTGGAAATTAATAATATCCTATGACTCGCTTATGTGTATAATCCCCATTAATAAAATTATGCAATATTATGTTCTATGCTGTGTTTTTTATTAGAAATAATTGCGTTTAATCAACTTGAGCCAGCAAATTTGTTTGATGGCGAAAAAATGCAATTTCCATTCGTTCAAATTTACATTAAGCCCGCGGCCAACTCGTGAAATGTGTCTAAAATTTAATAATTTTAGAGGAAAGAGGGGGAGCCAGCCCAAAATCCCTGGCTTTGCCGAAAATGCTAATCGAGTTCAGGTTGGAGGAGGGAAAAACGCGACAGGCAGACCTCGCGAGGAGCGACCACAGGACCACAAACGTCGCGGCCGCTGTCGCTTTTAATTCTCCTCGCGTTTCACTTTTTATTCCGAAATGGTCCCGGTTTTCCCCACGGTTTTCCTAAGCTCTTAGCCACCCACAATTTGCCGTGATTTTCCGAGGTTTTCTCGCTTTCACTGGTCTTGTTTGCATTTTTTTTTTGTCAGTAGTTGGAGAATGCAAAGCGTTTTTGGCCGCTTGAAACGGAATTTTCAATGCGGCAGTTGCTTAGTTTTTTGGGTTTTTTTTTTATAATAGAAGCTAGATGAGATAAATTGGTTATATAATGGGTAGATAAAGTCATAAGCCTTTGTATTTTGTAGTAATTGGATTTCTTCTGGGATAAACTACGATTAACGACTATATTTATTATTATTTTACTTTAAATATTTATTAAAGCTTTATATATTTAAGTAAAATATTTATAGCTAATATTTTATCTTAAAGAAATATAAAACAATAAGCCCTTAAAATCGATGTTAAAGTCAAGAGCCTAGAGTACTCGTTCTATCATCGTTTAGGAAAAATATTTATAAAATATTTTTAAATTCCCATTTCCATTCCCATCCCTTTATTTTTGTTTAGAAATATTATTCTGTCCTATTTCTGTTCACTATTAGTCACTCTCCCAGTTTTTAAGTGAAAGCCCAACGGTTTCCATCCACATATACTCACTCCTGGCCCCTAATTAAGCTCGGAGCCAAAAAAGCAAAAGTCCAAGCGGCAAAAACGAGATGAGGAAAACTCAAACAGCAGCGGGGCAGGCAGGCAGGAGCAGCAACAGCAACGACGAAGGCAAACACTGGGGCGCAGACGAAACCCCCCTCAGTACCCCCCTTCTCTAGATACGAAAAAAGCAGTAAACTTAAATGTTTGCGTATAATTAAGCACTCATCCTTTGGTCGTAATTAAATTTTGCATGTGCACATCCAACAGATAGAGAAGCCTCGGACCCGAGTCTCTACACTGTAGAGTCTACAGCTTGGGGCTGGCTGCGCGTTCTAGAGAGTCCCTCTCTCTCTCTCTCTAACTCTTACTCTTTTCCACCCCTATACCACCCTCTCTTTTTCCCCCGAAAGTTCCATCTCTTTCTCGCTGGCAGAGGCCTGCTCTTTCGCTCGTGTTTTGGGGACTATCAGAAATATGATGATTGCTGTAGGCGACACTCGTAGCACTGGGGTATGCTGCAAAATGTGGTTACTGACGTTTCGCTAAAAAAATATGGGAAATATGCAGTTGAAACAGTTAAATATTAAAACAAGTTTTAACTTAGTGGCATTTAAAAAAAAATAATACAAATATATGAAAGAAATAAATAAAGAACATTTTGAGGTTATACATATATATTGCGGATTTTAGAATCCCTTTTTCTGGTGCCGAAAAGTATGCTGCAAAATGTCGTTTCTCAGGTGGCGCTCTAAAGTTATTAAGATCTGTAATCAGATCATAGATATTTAAGGGAGAAATTTTAAAATCAAGTTTGTGGTTAAAAATAGCTACTTTGTATAGTTTTAATATATATTATTAATAATGTTTAATTTTGTTTTTAAATAATAATAAATATCTTAATATATTTATTATCACTGGCTTGAAATTATTTCTCCGTTCTGAAGTTTTTTAAGTAAGAAGTCAAAAAGACTTAAATTTTGCTTTAGAGTTCGGAGTCGTTTAATAAATAAAACCATTAAAAATTAGTCTAAAAGTATGCAATATAAAACGTAACCTCCCTTAATAAATGTAAAATTTTTTTTTATGCTGTAATATTTTGTATAGGGTCTTTAGATACCTTTTTCATAATTTTTAAAAGGTAAATCTGACTCCTTACTTTAATAAAATATTATAAGAAAATATTTAATAGGTAACATATTTTTGCCATGATTTTTTTCTGCGTGTTTAAGGGGATGGGAACAAGAGGCGTTGCGATGTCCCACGCCCACTCGACTGCCGCCGCCTTAATTGCTATACTCATAGACCCCCTGCTCCGCCCCGCTTCATTCCTCACTCTCTCTAATTAAGACATTCACAAGCTCGAGTGTTGTCGTTGAGCTCGTTAGTTAGTACATAACTTTTCCTCTAGGCACCAGGCAGAATCTCATCTGAGGAGAAAGAAATGGGGAGGTTTGTGTGTGTGTGTCTCTCAGTCAATGTCAATCTTGGAATCTTGAAATCTTGGAGCTGAGCTCCACCTTGAGTTTTGCCGCAAAAGTTTTTCTTAAAATTTTCGCACTTTTCACAGATTGCATTTAGCGAAAGGATAAAGTTTTTCACAACGCGTGACATGCACATGGAAAGTCAGCCAATCCTTTTTCTCCTGTTTCCTTTTGCCTTTATCCCGTTTCCCCCTTTCTGGGTGTAATTAGTCGGGCAAACATTTTAATGCTTTACGCAATTCTAACAAATTAAACTCGAGCAATCAACACCTACACAGGCTTAGCTCCTGCTGCTGCTGCTGCTGCCTTTTGGCCCACACACACAGACACACACAAGTCAAACTTAATTTCCGCAAAACGTATATTTTTTCCACGAAACTGGCTAACTTTTCTGGCTTTTCCCTCACTCGTCCTCCTCCTCCGCATAATGCTTATTATATTAAGGCTGCCACCCCGAAAAGTTAGTCGGGAAAATGCGCGGAGGCAGCTTATTTTAATTGCATGATGAATATTAAAATATTTGCTTAATTTATTATTCAAGCATTTCGCATTCGTGGGCGCCCGCACACCCATAGACACACACACACACCTGATTACCGGTGTGTACATAAGTGGGAGCTGCTTATGTTCAGGTATTTTCGGGGCATACATATTTAGTTATTTGCGCATAAAGTATCCGTATCTGCAGGAATGGAGTGGCGCAGAGAGATTTTTGGGGCCCGCCGACGGGTATTCAATTAACATTTTTGAACTGAAAAATTATTCCAGCGAATAATCGTGGGTTTTAGTTTTGGGGAGACCAGCCAGAGGGATGCGTGGAAAGTGATATTTATGATGGGGTTTGGTTTTTAGGAATAGAATGTGGTAATTATTTGGGAAGAATATATATTTTTTAATATTTTATATATTTTTATACGCCATTTTGCTAGAGTAGCCTTCATTAATTATAATAATAAGTATATACTATGTATATTTTCAAAGAAATCTTACTTAAATCATTTTTGGAAAATATTAAATGAATATACTCCACTATATTTCAGTTAACTATAAACACTTTCTTGATTTTAAAGAAATTTACTGCTGAAATATTGTATTATAATAATTCAGAAATATTGAAAATATATATTTAAAGGGTACAAGTAAGTTTTAAATAATTTTAAACTATATTTTCTTGGAAATCTTCCCGTAATAATTTTAAAATATATAATATACGAGACAATACTTCAGTTACTGCTTACTACTTTTAAAACATTTACTGCTGAATTATTTTTCCAATAATTAATTCAGAAATATAAGGGATATATACTCCATAAGAACAAATAAATGTTAAATATTCTTAAACTATATTTACTTAAAAATCTTTCCTAAATCAATTCAGCAAATACTATATAAAATAGATAGACAGAAACTCTAAATAAATTTAAGGGCTTTACAGTCTGAATTATTTGTGCAAATACCTAATAAAGAAATATCAATTTTTGTTATTATTTTTCCCTGATTTAACTCTTGAGTATTTTTTTTTCAAAAAAAAAAAAAACTCCCTGCTATATTTATTTACAGGCCTCTTTTTGCTCTTCACATTTTAAATATCGACCTTACAATAAAAACTGCACTTAACTGCTTTCGGAGTTCGTTGCATAATTCGTATAATTTGGCCTCGAAATAAACTCGTTCCTCTGGAGGAGTCGGGTCTCTCCTCTTGCGTCACCCTGGCGACCCATACAAGTGCGAATTTAGTGCTCAATAATTATTTATTTATTTCGCATAAAATATGTGAGCGAGATAAGGAGAAAAAATCGTGATATCTCCTGCCATCTCTCTGAGTGCCTGACTAATCCGATGATAAATGCTTGCGATGAAACGCTTCAGTTCAGATCAAGATGCTCGGAAGGACATCCGTTCCGAGGGAATTTGAATAACAATATCTCGCAGGATAGAAGAGAAACTCTGAGTGCTCGAAATTTGCAATTGATTTGGTCAACCGTTACAACAGCAAACAGCGGGGTTTCCCGGGGCCATGATTCAGCAGCAGCAGCAGTGGCAAGCGCGTGCCCCTGCGCCCAGTGGGATGTCGCCCTGGGTCCTTGGACCTGATTCCGAATCCGATTCCGATTGCGATTCCGATTCCCTGCCATTATGTCTCTGCCGGATTGCCGGTCTATTTTTTGTATATTATTGTGGTGTAATGTGTGTGTTGTCCCGGCGCGTTGACATGTGAGCCCTCCGAGTACCGGTTGTCCTTTATTCTCGCCCTCCCATGGCCTCTTTGCCGGCTGATGATGATGAGACCGCCCACTGGAATATATACATATAATAATACCGGGGCGAGTCCTTAAAAAAGAGCGTCCTCAGTGGATGGATGGGATGGATGGATGGATGTGGTGTAGTGGCGGCATATGGTCGCGTCCTCAAAACGACAAACGACAAAACAAAACACCCTCGTTTACGCCCAATTTAATTTTCAAGTAGCTGGTTTTTTGATGGCCTTGTGGCCAGGACTTTTTTTGAATTTCAAATCAGAGTAGCAAATGGAATCGCAGAGTTAATAATCTCTATGAATTTGGAATGAAGGAATATCTTATGAGATAATAATAAGACATAAATAAGATATATAATGGCAAGGGATTTATTTTGAAGGCTGTCAGAAATAGGATTCTGTTTGATTTTGCTATCAGAAAATTGTGGAACAGGAATATTTATTAAATTATTTACTAGTTGAACTGTGGAATAAAAAAGCTTCTAGAACAAAAAATATATTAAGTATCCTTTAAACAATAAAGTCTGAGTTATTATTATTAAATAAAAGAAAATGCTGGAGATAAAGCTTTAATAAAAACTAAAAGATTTAGGTAAAATACAAATATATATATTAATAAAATAAGGTTATAATTTAAATGCAAGAAGCTTAAAAGCTTAATAAACCCAAGAAGATATTTAACACCTCCTTGAATATTACTTTTCATAAAATATTATTTTCTTATTTTTGCCTTCAATAAAAAATTACAATTTAGTTCCAGAATAGCCTTATATCATCTAATCTTCCACTTAATCACCGATATAATTTCTTATTGAAATTACAATTGTGCCGAAAATATGAAAGATGAATAACAAGTAGGACTCAAATGAAATATCCAAGTTCATTTCGGAATAAGCTAATTACTGAAACTAGAACTACTGCTGGGAATATCCATGTCAGCACTATGCACCCCCTGAGAGGCGAGGTCCGAGCGATTATAAACCCAAACGATCTGCTAATTGCCTGCGTGTCATTAAGCTTCCACTTACAAAAGGAATTAGACAAACAAACAATAAAATTTATAACAAGTGTCGCATTTTGTCATCAACAACTGGCAGGAAAATAAAATAAAGGAGAAGCCACCCCTGGCTGCGAATTTCCACGAGCAAATATTTACACAAATCCGACAAAGCGAGAGATTGCGACAAAATGCCACCCCTAAGTGGGCAGTGCCAGTCTTGTCGTCGTCTCTCCTCTCGGTCTTATTCCCTTGATTTTTCTTCTCTCTATTCTTTTTTCCTTTGGTGACGATGACTAAATTAGCCCTTGATTGCGGGGGAAATTTTAAGAAGCGGAGGCAGCCAGACAATGACCGCAATGAGAGCAGTAATGACATTAGATGACTGGCCGCCTGTGCAATGCGAGTCCTTGACTACACTTATCCCTTATTTTTCAACGCTTTCCATGACTTTCACTGAGGAAAATGGAGGCGAAAAAACAAGTAAGAAATGTAGAGAAAACACGCAGAAAATACATATATAAACTCCTGAAGTATAATAATTTTTTGTACATCATATTTTTTAAGAACGTTTAATGAATGCCGATCCGGACATACTTAGCTTATATATAAAACTTAGTATGTCCGGATCGGCGAAACCTTGTCTTTATATCGAATCCGAAATTGATGCCTAGTTTTGAAGGGAAATTTACCAGAAAATGTTATAAGCCACTTCTTATTAATTTGATATTTTCCATATATTATTTAATCATTACTTAAAATCATTTCCGCACAATAAAACAACCTTAAAGAATTTGACAAACTAAAATCTTCATATTTTCATCACATTCTCATTGTAAAATATATTTCTTTGAGTGCCCTCTTATCCCATTGACTCCTGCGGTGCTCATCTCTCGATTTTCTTTCTCTCCACTTGGATTTTCCTCCCGACTCACGGGTTATTGAACAGGCGTGCGCAGCGGAAGGCGTTCTACTTAATGTTTTGGATGGAAAACGTTTAAATTCCATTGGCGCACTTCCGGTCAGCGGATGTCGTGTGCGCCAGCGGAAACATTAAGAGAGCAGTGTCTGCTCCCTCCGTTTGTTTTTTTTCTTCGTCCGCCCAATCCCCGATTCCGAGCTAATGATGCTAGCCCATCATCGATATGGCGGACACGTGCACACGATGGGCGACCAGTGTCTAATCACTGGAGGACGGGCGGAACTCCCGCCATTGTCTCTGTCGAGAAGGATATATATATGGGTGTCCTTTTTTGATAAATGGCAAAGGCGATAGTATTTCATTAAGCTTTGATTCTTCTAATATTCGTTTGTAATTTAATTTGTTTTGTATTATTTGTTCAATAATTATTATTATTATTATTATTTATTATTACTTTTATTCCTTTTTATTCCAAACACTTTTCCTCACAACTTTCTTTCGAACCAAAACGATTGTTGTTTCCACCGCAGCCTCCATAAATAAATTTGATGCATTCCTTATTCTCCGAATCATATGTCCACTTTGGAAAATAGGCTTCACAGGCCACTAAGCCATCTCCATCGAGAGAATGTGGCAGGCCACAGATTTTTATAGTTTTTTTTTTTTTTCAAATAAATTCCATTTAGTAAGGGATTATGGAGGGAAGAATGAGAAAATTAACACAGACCATTTTTCAAAGCCAAGGACGTAGTTATAAAAGCAGTAAAAATAGCCAGGAAAATATGAAGTTTCATTCTGAAATATTTTTTTTATTAGAACTTTCAGCTGGCAAAGTAAAAAGTAAACTAAAGCTGAAACCTGATAGTGTCATGTAATTTATACCAAAACGGATTGTATTGAGATTTTTGAGCTTATCGCTAAAAAACGCTTGAAACCTTGAGTTAATAAATATTAAACCTATTGAAATCAAGAAATTGCTGTCGAAATCGAGACAAGAATAAGTGTCAAGGTCAAGACTGAGCTGAGATCAAGATTGAAATAATTGAAAGCATTCTAGTTTGAGAAAAACTAACATTATCAGTGAAAAATAATTCATTTTGTTTATTACGCTCACAAAGGCAGCTTTATTTCATATTTACAATTATTTATTTTATTCCAAGCACTTGTCTTCGCAAATTTCTTTGGTAGGGAAACGATTCGCATTGCCCCCGCAGCCTCCATAGATGAAATCGATGCACTTGTTAGAAGAGGGATCATATGTCCAACTCGGCATATACCCAGTACAGGCGATTTTACCATCTCCATTGCGGGAGTGAGGTTCACCGCAGATTTCTACAAATTATCCATAAACTCTATTAAGCAAAAAACTATTATAAGAACCAATAGAAATATCACAAACCATTTTTCAGAGCCAAAGAACTGGCCACAAAAGCAGCAAATACAGCGACGAAAATGAGTAGCTTCATTTTTAGAACTTTTCAGCTGGCAAAGTATAGAATATAAACTGATGCTGAAACAGCAGGTGTGCCAAGAATTTATACCCAACAGATTGGACTGGAACTTTCAGCTAATCTTTGAAACACGAAGCTCTTTCTTATCAATAAGCTCTTTGTGGTGTTAAATATATAGTAAAAGGTGGCTCGGATTATGCAACTAAATGTATATAAATAATTATAGAAAAATACTAAGTAAACCAGAATGACATTTTACTGACTGCTATACATAGGTGAAGCTCCTCTTTCGACAATTTTTGTTTTAAAAAGAATCCAGACATATTTTTTTAATCATCGTTATCCTCTTTCGGACGAGTTTCCCCAATATAAATATCTAAAAGCATTGTATTTTATCCGTATTTAATATTTTAATTAAAATAATTAAAATATATAAATTTGTACCTATTTCCATGAATTTATGTTTGCAATTTGACTCACCTATCGCTGGCACTGCCTCCGCCACCACCGAAGCTTCCGAAGATGTGACTCCCAAAGGCCGCCGCCGCTGCCGCCGAGGAGTGTGGCATTTGGGGCAGCTGCGGAGCGTGCGGCGTGGTGGGCGTCGGCGTCGACGAGGCCGAGTTGTTGGAGGAGGTGGTGGTCGGCATCCGAGAGCCGGTGGTCAGTGACATGGGTCCGCCCACCTCGATGGGTGAGTCGGTGTTGCGTGAGTTCGAAGGGCTGCTGCCGCCTGCTCCTCCTCCGCCGTTGCCACTGGCAAGTGGCGTGTGATCCCGCTCCCGATCCCTTAGACCCGAGGGCGACGGCGAACCGGCACTAATAGAGCCCAGCGACTGCGAGGCGGAGTGTGGAGTGGCGGTCAGCTGATTGGAGGACAGCGGACGCTCATTGTCGCTGGAATCCAGGTGCATGCCGCCGCCAGGACTGCGCGAGTGGGAAAGGGAATGCGAATGGGAGTGGGCGAGCGAGTGGTGCTGCTGCTGCTGGTCCAAGGAACCACCATTGGCCAGCAGCGGACTGTGCGAACGCTGACGTGGCGGCAGCTCATCCATGTCGTCGTCTATCTCGCCGGTGATGTCTGGCGAGGACTCGCGGGAGTCGTGGAGCTAAGCAAAATATAATTAATTCAATTTAATTAATTTAATTATATTTATATTTGTTTATTTATTAATATTTTCTGGTTTATCCTTCGTACCTTGTCCAAGGAGCTGGTGCTCTCGCCATTCTCCCGCTTGCGCTGCTCATCCTTGAGTCGCTCCGCCTTGCGCCACTTGGCCCGGCGGTTCTGGAACCAGACCTGGAAATATAATGGGAAAGGGAAGCCAGAATAAAATTGAGAAAGTTTTTGGCGAAAATTGCCTTGATATGGCCACATGTCTCTATTATTATTTATGCCACGAGCCAAGTTTTTGCCAGTTGACTCCGGCTCCCGGCCAATTGAAAATTGAAAAACTTTCCCTCTGAGAGAGTGTGAGAGAGTTGGGGAGAAATTTGTGGCCCGGGCCAGACAGTAAACGAAATTTTCCACCTCAGCAAACTTTAACAATCTAAATATATATATAACTCCCTGCTCCCCTTGGTCTTTCCAGGCAATCTAAGATATACAAACAAAATCGGATTTTCAATTTTCGCCAAAAAGGAAGACAAAACAAATTTTGGCCTGTAATCAGCGCCTAAATTGAAGGGGGGTTAAAGGGGGCTAAAAGGGGGAAAAGGGGGTCTGAAAAGGGGGCCAAAAGGGGGCTGAGAACTCACACATGGCTGCCTGGCCCTAATGAGGCTCAATCAAGACAATGGCTGTGCTTCGGCATTCCTTAGACACATCCTTTTGGCTTGCTTGCTTATGCGCGCGTGTTTCCTTTTATAACTCCCCCCCACCCCCACATATCCCCCCTGAAGTTTCCCTTTACTTCCTTTCCTTTCGTTTGCTTTTAGTTTCCGGTTTTGCGTTGATTCCCCGAGCTTAGAGCGCCCTCTAATGGGATTTTCGGCGCCATCTTGTACGCTCTCGCAGTGTGCGTGTGTTTTCTCTCGGTGTGTGTGTGTGTAAGTAAATTTCCTAATCAAAATTCAAATTAGACATTTGTGCCAAAAGTTGGCATTTGTTGGCTCCCAATTGTTGTAATCATAACAGGAGCAGCCGGAGAAGCATAAAACAATTTCAGCCCAAAGGCAGAGCAAGCTCCTTTGCCTGGCTTCATGGCCGCCATGTTGCCCCAGAGCTTCCTGCCTGCTCCTTGCTCCTGCTCCCGCTCCCGCTCCCTTTATCCAAACAATAAATTGCGCACAATCCAACCCCCAAAAGGCAACACCCACCCGCTGAACTTTCCCTCGTTTTTTCCGACTGGCGGTGGTGGCGACGCCCACCAGTTTACTTAATACAATATTTATGCCATAAGCACATTACCAATAAAATATGGCTGGGCCCCAAACTTTTTCCTCTCTGTAGCTGTGTGTGTGTGTGTGTGTCTGCCCCCAGGGGTTGCTGTAAGAGCAAGAGAGAAGGACATAAGGGAGAGAGGCCAACGATAAAAGTGGCTCCTTCTCCTTCTGGCTTATGACAAAAATTGAATAATGAAAAACAATTGTGTGTGTGTGTCTCTCTCCCTCTCTGGCTGCTGCAGCCATCTCGCTCTCTTTTCAATCATAATTTCATGCACAATTTTGCTTTGTTTTATTACCAAAACACACACACACACAGATATTTAAACGTGTTTCTTATTTATTCAATTCGCTTGGTTTAGTTCCTTGATTGCTTGCTTGCCTTCGGAATTACTTTTCAAAATGGAGGCGGAGAGAGGCCAAAAGGACATGCTGAAATATTCACAGGATCCTGTGTTTTCTTATTTGATTTTTTTTTTTTTTTAGTATTTCCGTTTGGTCATTTTAGATTTAATTTATTATTTTTTGTACGCAGATAACCAATGTTAGAGAAATATTTAATTTTGCATTTCATTATTGTCAAAGGGCTAGGCATACTTTTAGGGATGTCCTGCTAATTAGAGAACTTGGTGTTCATTTAAAAATGCCTACTTATTTTGTATATATTTATTAACACTTTAAATTGTTATTATTTAGCTTTAAAACATTTCTTTAAATTAAGCATTAAGCAATTAAGAATGCGATTAAGCTGACGCCCAACTGGCGACATGATTCGAAGGCAGCATACCAGTTCTTCGGACTATTACTTTCAATAAAATAATAATAATAATTGCCTATCTTTCTAAATGGATATGTAGTTGCATTTAGGAAAGAAGTTACTCCTAATCAAAGAAGCGAAGTACATTTTTACACATTTTTAAGGAAATTAACGAAGGTTTTTTTTTGTAGGTTAGCGAGAAGTTAAAGCAGACTCTTCAGAATTCAGGTCAACTAACGAGTTTTTATGCGAGAAAAGATGCTGGAAACTTAATATAAATACTAATAAATATGAATGTTTTATTAAAGTAGCTGCCTAATCATGGTTAGAACTTAATTTACGAACAGAAATTCGCTTTATTAACTTGATAAAATGCTTCAAATGATTAGGTTTTATATGCGTTTACCGGGAAAAAGTTTAATAAAAGTTCACAGTTTACTATATATTTATAAATTAAAATTAAATTCGAATATTTTCTGGGAAAAGCATATCAAAATCTACAAGATTTAGTTCACCATTAAAAAAATTTTAATTGTAATATTCCTTTTAAAATATTACCTAAAATTATAGTTTTGCAGTTTAGTTTAGTTTAAAAAAAATCAATTTAGTCTTTAAAACATGCTTTTATCAAGCACATTTCTGTTATCCCCATTAATATATTCATTCCCGTAGCCAAGCTCTACAAATATCCTTATTTTAAAATATATTTACCCAAAGCACATGTCACTCCTTATCAACACACTCTCTCGAGGCGCAAGGAACCTTTCCAGGCCACTCCAAGTAATTTATTTACTCAAGCCAAAGCACGCCCAAAGCGACGAAATTGTTTCCATAATTTTCGAAGAACAATGCCAAGAACAATAACAAACATAATAACAATTATTCATACACAATTTTTGTGTGCGGTTACAAGTTACACGAAAACCGATTTGCCGTGAAAACGAAAGCAAACAAGCAAACAATGCCGAAAGTTGTTACACAGCGAATTACACAGAACAAAATAAAGGAGCGGAAACAATGGGAGAACAAGGGCTAAACAAGGGGTATAAGCACCACCCAGAAAAGCAGAGTCCCGGAATCGGAGAATCGCAGGGGTAATTACGGACAAGTGCGCACCATTAGCTTCCGCAAACAGTTTGTCTCGATCCCGGAACACTCAGGGCAAACAACACCCAGCAAGGACCTCGGCCCGGAGTCCTTGCAGGCAGCAAAGAGCAAGGCAGCTCAAGTGGAATGAATGAACAGATGTGTTAATATCAAACGCATTTCGCTCCCGGCTAAACGGTGAACCCTTTTGGCAGTGCCAACAACAATAATTGGGCTACCGCAGCAGCCAACACCGCGCACACACCGCACACACACCCCGAGCACCCCTTTTCCCCCTTTCAAATCCCCTTTCCGGTGGGCTGGGTATCCGCCCATGTCCTGCGGCCACCATAAGGCGGTCTCGACTCGATTCGAGGCGGCCATCAACTTGGATCAGCATTAAAGGATTACTCGAGCAAATGCAATTATTTGACAGGCTGCCCGGTCAACCAGCCAATCCTCTGCACTTGGAGAAAAGGGGGTAAAGAATATTTAAACACAAGAAACCTATGATATGTCTTAAAAAAGGTTTTTAGAGGCTTTAGAAAATATATAAAATAATTGGATAATATTATACAGTAAAGTTTTCCTACAAAATTTCTGCTTTTGTGCTTGCTTGAAATTATCAAGCTGTTATTCTGGGCAATTCGTAGGTAATAATAGATAAAAATGTTTAATTTAGATTGTTTTCCTCTCTCTAAGGGTGTTTAAGCTTAACTTTAGTAATTGTGCTAGAAATAAATTATTTTCAAGATATTTCTGCATTTTTAATGCTTAAAATTCGCAACTTTTAATTATGGATAAATCGTAAATTCATCTTAAGAATATAAGAAATTTCGGAGTAAAATATCTTCATTTATATATTTTTTAGCACTTTAAAGTTTGGTTTTTGAATTTATACCCGCAAGTATTATTTTCAGGGATTTATACATTTTGGAATGCTTAAATTTCTCAACTTATTTTAATTTCGGATAAAAATATGTTAATTTAGGTTTTTTTTTCTCTCTACCTATAAAACGCTTTCAGTATTTATTCTCAGTGCCCTTTTCCTTAACCCTCCCATCTTACAACCCGCCTCATCCTCTGCGGTTTTTTCTCTCCGAACAGTTTCTCACATCGCACTACTTGGGACCTGTGATTATAATAAATTATCAATTATTGGCATTATATGCGGTATGGCAGCCCTTTTGCGGTGGTTTGAGCCCTTCGAGTGGCTCGAGTGGGTGGTGCTACATTTCCGATTGGGTGCTTTCTGATGTGAATGTGAATGTGAATATTTCGAATTGTCATGCTGCAGGAGCAGGACATTAATTCTAATCGAATTAGTTATGTATGAGGTATGCACAGTAGTCGGAAATGCGAGAGGCGGTAATCGCGGCGGGTTTAACGACTTCATTATTTATCGCCTTAGTTTGGCAAATTGATAACTGGTATTTTGGGAGCCAGTGCGAAAAGGGCTTATTGCCGATATTATTATTATTAATGTAGAGATGAATTTGCCCGAGTGGGCAGTCTATTAGAAATGATTCAAGTAAATGGGGGATTAGGGTGGAAATTAATCGACGACATTTCTTGAACTCTATTAACCAAAGAATTTAAATAAGCAAAATTATTTATTAAAATTATTTAAAAGTATATAAGAATCAAAATAAAAGTTATAGAGCTTTTTAAAATCCCAAAATATCCAAAATCAATAAGTTTTATAATTCAACAAATTACGAATAATCGTTTAATGGCATGCAAATCATTTTTAAAAACATTTTCCTATGACTTACCACCCTTCCAACCCCAATTTCACAACGGCTTCCCCCTAATAAAAAAAAATCCAAAATCAAATTTCCCACTCATTTATCAATCAATATCGCTTATTATAGAGAGCTCTCTCTCTCTATCTCTCGGCGACTTCAAAGTGCTTCGTCCTTGTCAGGTAAATAACCGATACATATATCCCTGATCCCAGCTGCGACTCCTGGAGGACTTGTGCAGGCCATAAGCTCGCCGGGGATATACATTAAGTAAATGATTTTTGCACTGAACTCAAATGCGTTGCGACAGGGCCAAAGCCCAGAGCAGGAGCCCAGAAATTGACAGATGAAAAAATCCCGTGGATAACGTATCAGGTTACAGGCAAGTGAGCGGCTAAACAGGAGTCAGGAGCCAGGAGGCAGGCAGTAGACATAATAAATTTTATTATAAAATTTATTTCTGGCAAAAAAAGAGAGCTACCGAAAAGAGAATGTGTCAAAATGCGGTTGGAAAGCGCGGAGGAGGGCTCTCGGGCTCACCCTCATCAAAATATTTGGCATTCATTCCATTATCGAAATCCCAGACTAAGCTGTCTGTCCACTCGAAATGCTTTTCCGTTTTCCCGTTTTTTCCACACAATTTTTTGGTGGCCGCAATTTCGTTAAAGAACTCTGGACGCTGCAAACTCGGACCACAAAAGTTGGTAGCATTTGACAGGTTCAGGGAAAATATAAAAAACAAAATAATAAAAAGAAAACGGGGGTTGCTTTTCTTATTAACTTGTAATAATTCTGTTTGGCCTGACAAGTACACGTGTTTGAGACAAGTGTCCCATTGTCGTAAACTTGGACACTTGACAAATATTTAGCTCGCGATACAAATATCAAATTGCTTACTTGTTTTTTTTTATGACAAATTGAATTGAAAGTATCTGGTTACGCCTGGGAAAAAGGCTGGCAAAGCTGGGAAAGCTGGGAAAGCTGGGAAAGCTGGGGAGCTGAGAGCTCGGTGAAAATGCAAAGGCGCCCGGCCTGCTAATTGTGCCGGAAATAGAAAAATGGAGAGGATGTCGCCACCAAAGTGTTTTAATGGCCACCAAAGTGTGCGTGGGCTCTCGGTTTCTCTCGGCTACTTCTCGGATTCTCGTTTTTTTTTTTTGGTTTTGTTGCAAAACGTGTCTAGTTAGTGCAGCATCCTCATTAAGTTGCCCAGTTTCATTGCATAATTTGCTTTCGGCCTTAGGAACCCGCGACGTGCTCGAGTGCCGGAGATGGAAATTCGCCATTCCAATTTTCCACACCCACCTCAAGATCTCCGGAATAATCTTTTCTCACTAAAAGTGTGTGTGTCTGTGAGTGTGAAAGGAAGTGCTATCCGCTAATTGTCAGCTTGCCGTGCGCTAATCTGACAAATGCAGCCACAATTCCATACACTTACCTCTTCTACTTTTGGCACTAAACAATCTGTTCCATCACTCAATTTGCATATCAGAACCCAGCGAGGCCATAAATTCTAATGTGAGTCTAATTTTGGCCACAAGTGCCAGAAATAATGGCGACCGTGTGACGTTAATCGTAAATAATACAAAAAGGGTATGGAAATAAAGGTAAATGGGGCTAGATTACACATTTAATTGATGCTATGAAATCTTTCTTGATAATTTAGTATTAAAAAATTTTTCTTGGAGTCAATTGAAATATTTATTAATATTTTGGTTAAGCTTCTATTTATATATCTGGGAATATATCATTATTTCATTTATCTTAACAATTTTGTGACTTTAAGTTCTTTTATTTTTTAATTTAGTTAAGAAATATTTTACTAATGATTTTTATTAAGATTTATAAATAACAATATCAGGGAATGGAAAGACACTTTATTTATTTTAATAATTTACAAAAATCTCAAGCGGTTTCCAATAAATACATTTATTTAAATAGGCGCCACATTTTTAAAATTTTGGAAATCTACGAAAATAAATATGGACAATAAAAAATGTTCAAGTTACATACGGTTTTCTTTGTTAATTTATTTTTATTAACTATTAGAAACTGCTTCGTTTGTTTATCTTTATTAAAGTTACCTAGAGTTTAGTTAATGGCATATTTTCTCCAATATTTCCTAAGTAAACATATCTCCTTTGACTTTTTATTACCGCCTGAAACTCATATTGTTAGTATTTTTCGGGGCTCCTGGCCTCTCTCCTCTCAGAACTTCCTTTTCTTTTATATTGAAAAATAAATTAGATTTCTTTGGAAGGGGGTTGCGGGGCTTGATAACAAACAGAGGAGAACAATTTGCCGAGCCGCCCCTACTACTTTTCTTGACTTTCTTTTCCTTTTTTCACATTTTTCCTGCTAACGCTCAAGAACTTTGCATATTTGGCTGCCTTTTTTTGTGTGTGTTTCTTGTTGGGCCCCAACGTCATTGAAAATGTATATAGAAAATATTTTTTAAAGGCAGTTATTGCATTAGGCTTGCCACCCCGAGAACCCGTTTGGGTAATCCCCGCCCCGCGGAGTCCTCGAGCCTGTTCGAGCCATGCATATGCATTATTAATCGAGAAAAACTGAGGGCTTTGATCAGACTGCGTGACCGGTCTAGGGTTGTGTCTGTCCTACAGGACACTTATATATACTTTTATGAAATTTGATACGATTTTCTCAACTTCTTGGCTGAATTTTAGAAATATTCCACAACTCTCCTACTTGATTTGCATAATTTTCAATCAGAGAGGCCGGCCAGCAAGGGGTTATAAAGGGTGCGTGTGCTTACCTGAACCCGTGCCTCGGTCAGGTTGATTTTCATGGCCAGATCCTCGCGTGTAAATACATCCGGATAGTGGGTCTGGGCAAAGGCCGTTTCCAGCTCCTCCAGCTGCCGGAATTAAAAATTAAACACAATTTTCCTTTGCCTTTCGCTCCGACTTACCTGTTGCAGTGTGAAGGTGGTGCGGTTCCGTCGCTGCTTCCGCCGGACGAAGGTCTCATCGTGGATGGCAGGATGATACGAGTAGCTGGTATCTGCAGGGAATCGAGATCAAGAGGAGAGCGAGCTGTGAGCCGGTGTGTCTTGGTGTTGCATTAGCGCCTTAATTTTAACTAGTTGCAGCCGCAAAAGGGTGCAAGGGCATAAGTGCCACTAAGCTGGGGATATGTGTCTTCACCTAGAGTCGCCATGGTCATTAATTAAATAGTTGGGATAGAAATAGTAAGGGATTTGGATTGTAGGGGAAAATATAAAACAAATTGGGGAAAGCAGCAAAAAATCTATAAGATATAAGGGTATTTTTATATAAATAGAAATGGAGTTTGATTTAAGGAAAAATATGTAAGGATTGGGAAGGAAAACAGCAGCAGAAACCTATTAAATATTTACCTCTTTGAGTACAAGATATAAACATAATTTTACAGAGAGAAATCCTCATATTTATAAGCTTCAATATTTATTTATTTATTTATGGATACTTAACCCTGTTTTTTTTTTCAACTAAAAATATTGTAACTTGATATTTTGTAACTACCTCTTCACATACTTTACATAACTCCAAAGTTCCGCCAACCCTTAATATAACCTTTTTCATAATTTATAGATTTAAAACATAGAATTCCCTAACATTTTTTGTGTAGTTCTCGATATCTCCAGTCAAGCGGGGAGTTTTCTCTAAATTTTAGATGACCCCAAAAACTGTAACTGACTGGGAATTCATTCAAGCCAGAAGTTCCCAACCATTTTCCACCGTTGCCCCAAACTCGGGACCAAGTTGTTGCCTTTTGCTGAAAGCCAGCTGTTGCCAAAAATTGCTGGCTAATTGAATTTTCTAGCAGCAGCGCCATTTTGTATGCTGCAAAATATTTTATAACTGCCTTTTTGAGTGCCAGAAAGAGATAGAGAAGCGGAGAGGGGAAAGGCGTTGACAGGGCCCACTTGACCTCGGCCCGACAATCCTCTTTTCCTCGCCTTTTCCCTTCACAAAATGGAAAACCAAAGTCGAAAGTCGAAAGGCGGAAACTTTGCCGGACCTTTTTTGAACGGACCCGGACTCCGGACTCCGGTTCGTGTTGTAAAATTAATTTTCAATTTGATTTTAAATAAATAATTAGATGGCAAATTGCAAAATTTAATTTTAATTTTCTTCTTGCCAAAGCCCAGCAAAGCCAGCCTCTGTCTGTGCCGTCTCTTTTTCTCTGCCTGTGTGTGTCAACTTTTCTTTTTTCAGGGAAACGGGAAATGGGAAATGTGGGGGAGGCTCTAATCCGATTAGCTGAAATGTTGTTACTTTGCCATTCATTTGCGCCGGCCTGAAGGTCGTCGTCCCGCCCACAGAAACGCACCACCCTTTCTCTATATATATCTCTCTCTATTGCTATCTTTCTCTTCGCAATCCCCTAGAGACTCTGTAATGCGCACTAATGTTGTTTGCTACGTTTTTCTCTCTGTCTCTGACTTGCCAAGTGTCGTGCTCTGCCATCGATTAATATTTAATTACGGAAAATAATTAGAAAATGTTTCCACTCGGCTTTTGGTTCTGGTTCTAGTTCCAGGTAAAATACTAGATATCCTGCTAATGAAGCACGCATTTCGGCCCCAAAATCAAGCTAAAATCAGCTCAAAGAGATTTGCCATAAAAGCGGAGGAGAACGAGTGCCTAATCGAATAGTCGATGAGTAAGGCTGGAGTACTGCGCACTCAGCATAATTTTTTGTAGCCAGCTTGGGGTTAAGCCAAGTTGTCATTGGAGGTGACAAAGTGAGGGCTATAATTAAAAAATTTCCCCAGAAAGTTAACTTATAATTTCCTAATAAAAATATCTTAGAAATAAAATATATTTTGGGCAAGTTTCCATGGAAAAATTACAAGACATCCTTTGGTTTTTCCTTTCTCGTACACCTTTCGGATAATCACGATCACGACCTTCCTTATATGCTCATCTCCAAGCTCATCTCTGCCTCATCTCTGCCTGCCTAGCTCGGTTGCAGTGCAATTTTCTTGCTAATCAAATTCTTTGCAGCCAATAATTGCCTAAAATGCAAATGGAAATGTGCCCCCAGGATGGCCTACAGTGGGCGTAGAGGAAAATGCCTCGGGGCAAGCCAAAAAGAAGGCCATGCCAGTACCGAGTGGCCAGAAATGGCAGCAGCAATTAGCACAATTAGGTTTCGAGTGCAAATCCCAGAGCGCAGAGCCCGAAAAACCCGGGCAATAAGAATTTCATGCTGAAAGCTTTGCCCAATACCGAGCGAACCACCCCACTCGGACCCAGAGTTCAATGCAGGATTTCCACCCATCCCGAGCGATATCCCATTTTCCCCAGCCAGGAACATCAAACGTCATGTAGCAACAACAACAGTGGCAACAGCAACATCGGCAGCAACAACAAGTCAACTAACCGCACTTGTCAGGAAGACAGGATTAACAAATCCTTGTTGGCAAATTGATTCAAAAAGTACGCAAAAGGGGGCCGCAGCAGACAAGCCAGCCAGCCAGACAGCCAGCCAGTCAGCCATCTATATCCTTGTGCTGACTGCCTCTACGTCTCATTGGACACTGAACAAAAAATGTTTTAGTTTAAAACTATTCCATTTTGAGGAGAGTTGCTTAAAAAAATTATATTTCAAAATTTTATTTGAAAATTCTTAAAAGATTTGATAAATTTTAGGACGAATTAGACCTCGCTTTACGGCCTAGATAGGTTCCCCGAAACTTGACCGCAAAGCGAAAAGCCGTATAATTATTGAAATATTCTATAGATATATCGAAAAAAAAAAGTTTTTCCCGTTATTGAGAATATATTTTAGGCCTTAAATCAAATTGTAATTAAAAAGGGCCGCTATAGCGAAAACTGTATAAAGGGCGGCCATATAGAGAGGTCTGTGATATTTTGAATTATTATTTCGAAAAGGAAAATTTAAATATTTATCTGAAAGTTAGGGATAGAACTTTAGATCGAAACAAAGTTCAAAGTACACAAGGGGTCTTCCCAAAATCGGCACTTTCCAATTGAATCTAGTTTCCGTGTCTAAATTCCTTTACAATTATTTTCTCAAAGCTAAAAAATAATCTACATTTTAAAATATTTTGTTTTCTAATTATTAATATTATAGTAAGATTCCGCATTAATTGTAGAAAGCAGTTTTTTAAAAAAACAGCACGATATCTTGCTACCTTTTAGAAAATGCCCTAAATATTTCTCGCAGTGCACTGGAGACTGTAGCTCTGCGTCTGCTCGTTAGCTGCGCCGGTAATGGGAGATAATTCAATTTTTTAAACATTTGGCATAACAAGCGAAACCATCATTAAGGGATTTTCGGTCTGGGCGCAGGAGCAGTTGAGAGTCGAGAGTCAAGAGAGTCCTTGCAATCAGCTCGATGCCAACTAACCTCCTCCTTACGACTCCGCCCACGCCGAGTATCTGTGTATCTGAATTCACATCCGCATCCGCAAGATACATGTTGTCTGCAACTTTGTCTGCCGCTCCTTTGGGCCTCTCTGCACGAGGCAAAAATCAATTCTTATTCGCTTACTTAATCCGAGAGCCAAGGAATTAGCATTCATTATAAGTAGTTTCTCGGCCTAGTTTCTTGGCGGGAATCCGATACGAGCCAGAGCCGAGAGAATTCCCCCTGCAAAAGGTCGAATTCCCTCGCCAGGGCTTTATTATTTTTTGTTATTTCGTAAAGTGTCACCGTCTCAATTTCAGAGCTTTGAAAGTCCGGGCACGCGTTGGCAAAAATTTTAAATTAGTTTAGCAATTGAGAGGCATTCTCGGTGTCAGCTCAGCTCAGCTTCGGGGGTTGGCTTCGGCAGAGGAAAAGGGGAAAGGGAACGGAAACTGTCACGTAAAGGAATCACGAATGGGAATCTCAAAGAAAAAAACTGCCAGAAAATTGAATTAGCTATGCAAATGATCTGGGGAACTTTTATTTTTGATTTTAGAAGCAATATTTATTGGTTGTCGCAAGAAAAAGAGACTGGGGATTTTTTAAGTCAAGTATTTTTAAATTTAGTTAATTTATTTTAATTTAGTTAGACTTGCTTGTTACTCATTAATTATGGCTGGAAAAATAAACTAATATCAAAGTATTTCGAATAAGCTAAGATCCACCAACAAGTTTGAAGAAATCTATTAAAACCCAAGTTTTACTTATAAGAAAGTTTTATTTGTAAGCTTTGGGGTAACATCTAATAAGAATGTATACAATATAAATAAAGATATGTCTAAATTATGTTTAAAAGGAAAATTATACAATTTAAAAACAAAGCGCATTTTAAATTCAATTAAAATAGGCATAAACAATGTTTGAGCTAAAAATAAACCAACTAAATAAAGGAATATATGCGAAATATATATATATATAATGGATTAATGAATTTGATTAATTTATAAACTTGAAAAAAATATTTTAGAGTAAGGAATCATCTTCTTATTAAAATAGCTTTAGCTGTTCAATTCGCATCTCCTAAATTTCCCATTTTTCTTAGTAAGTAACTAAACCGAATCATTTAAACCGTAGCCGAAGCCAAGACGCTGAAATTATCTCTCTGTAAATTGCATTAGGAGCACATTAAGCTGTCGCAAATCAAAAGCGACAGTCAGTCCCTTTCGAGGAGCCCGAGGCCCTCAGACCTCAGACCTCAGACCGATGCTGACCCCGCGCGGCAGCTCCGCAACTCCCCGATGGAAGGAACATAAGTTATCGCATCGCATCGTGTGTCTATCGTTCGGTCTGTCATATTGAATCAGTCAGGAGTAAATAGAATTTGCACCTGATTAGGATTACAGGAGCCGTCAGTTGGGGAGAGGAGAACTACGTGCCGAGACGTTACGTAATGCGTTCGTAAGTCCCCATCTAATCCCATTACACACAGAGCATATACACATTCCCTCGAAGCACTGCAATTTGCGGGCGAAAAACTTTAGCTTTTTGGATCTCTCCCCACTTTTTGGCGGTGCCTTTTATGGCTGGGAAAAAAATCTCTATAAACTATTCACTATTCCATGCGGCTGACGGCGGCTTTGATTTATGATTTTCGATAAATGCCGAGGCACTCAACTCGACTCGACTCGAAATCTGTCGCCGCATTCCGAAGCGACGAAGGAAAATTTGCATGGCAAAGCATTAACGCTTTGCCATTCGATAATTGCATAATATGAAATCCAAAATTCCCCTTCCTTCCTTCCAATTCCAATTCCAGCTCGAATTCGAATGGATATAGCTTCACTTTCCGACACGTTCACGTTTGCTTGAGCTTTGCCTTTGCGGCCACTCCTTTGCTCCCAAAAAAAAAGAAAAATATCCCCTTTCTGCACTCGGAATATCGATTGGAGAGTGCAGGTTCCTCTTTTTTCGTTTTATTCAATTATAGTTATATGGCAGCGGAGGCTCCTCTCTCCCCAGTCTGGAGTGCCAGGCCAAGTTTTTTTTTTTGGGGAGTGGGTTCCGAGAGACGAGGGACACATAGGAAATCAAATTGCTTCGATGTGGCTTTTCCTTACACCGAATTCAACGAAATGGTGTTTTGATGGAATTTTTAAGAGCCGCTCCACGAATATTTCTTGCTAATTTATCTCTATATCCCTCTGATTCTGAATCCTCTAACCATTCTCCTTGTTCCTGAGCACTTACCCTCTGACCGAGTGGCAAAACTTTTGCGAGGCAAACAGAGCAAACTCTCGACATGTGCGACCATGAAATCTGATATGCCACCAGGGGGCAGGGGGCAGAGAGTAGACCCTTATTTTTCTACCACCCTTGCCAAGGACTCAACGTGCTGCTAATAGAATAATTCGTTAATGTAACTACAGAGATACAGAGATATGCCGATATATAGACAATAATCCATTGAAGAAAGGCTGGTAGCGGCGATTATCATTGGCTTTTTATCTAAAATTTAATTTGATGCTCTTTTGGCAGTTGAAAACCCATCTGTTCCAGCAGATTGATGTCTATATAGTTTATGATATTTCGGGGTTGCTTTGATATTAATAATCTGCTGTTAAAGGGCTTTTTAAAGTTCGCATTTTTGAGCTCAGTCATCTTCATTATTTATTATTATTTAATGTACTTTAACTTGTTATAGTTTCATACTCACATGGATGGGTGGCGGCAAAGGGGTAGTCGAGCGTCGGCAGACGCGGCGGATGGGGTCCGCAGGGATGGAGGGCAGGTGGACATTGGTAGCAAAACATTCCTCTGCCCGCGGCTGCAGGACCGAGCTGTAATCGAAACCAAAAGTGAGGAATCAGTATCAGAGACAGTCACTCATCGAACACAAATTGTGAAAAAGAATCTTTAAATTGCATATAATTTTGATAAATTCACTTGATGAACGCGAACGCGAACGAGGAGACGAGAGACTTGTAATTTAAGTGCACAATTCAATTGGAGGACAGAATGGGAATTGGAATCGGAATCGGAATCGGAGGGTAATGCGGGCATTTTCTTGGGCTATACATATACATATATATTTTGTGGGGCGACTCTGCGTCGCCTTTAATGTTGTCATATGCACCTCAAACTCAATTCGATTCAATTAAAGGCAATTACAGACTTCTGACAAATCATCTCGACAATCGATTTCATCTCTTGATGCCTTTGCATCTCCGTTCTTCGTTCTTCGTTCTTCGTTCGCTGCATTGTCGTCGTCGTCGTCTTCTGCATACAATTAAATTGTCCTCAAACGAATCAATTGATTTAAATTAATTGCATTTGCCGCAAAAGACTCCGGCCATAACTGTAACTGGTCTTGATGAACCTTCAGTCGATGTTATGTCTTGCCTCCAGCTGGCGCCTCTCTCACTCGCAATGCACTTTTGCCGCTTAATTAGTCAAAGAATTTCCATTTCTCCCAGCGGGGTGGGAAAGCGGCAGAAAAACCGAAGGGGAAAAATGCAAGGAAGTCACAGTGTCAAGTCAGAGATGGTCAGATAGCCCAAGATCAGTAAGAGGCGCTGAGAAAGGCAAAATGGAATTTGATAGCTGTGGGAATAAACTTAGCTCAGCGTTGGAATATTTAGTTAATTAAATATTATAAATAAATATATAATAAAATAAATATAATATAAATTAAGACTACCAGAACAAACTCTGTTTAAAAATAATGCATCTAAATCATTCTCGAAATTTCATAGTTTGACCCAAAAAATATTCCTTTATTCATAACCTGGACACACATGCCAATTTCCTGTGTTTTTGTGCATCTCTCCTCCCTCTATTTTTTGGTATTTTCATATCGCATATTTCCCGTTACATTTCAATTGCAATTAAAATTAATTGTAACTTCAACATGACACTTTACCCGCACGGTTACAACCCAACGAGTGTGGTGCAGGTGGTGTGCGAACGAACATTTTAATTTATTTGAGTAAATTTGTTAAAAAAGTACATTTTACGAACTTTATTTATGGTGCCAGGCACACGGCGCATGGCACTCACAAAGATATAAATATATATAGCCATATATAGCCACCACAAGTGTTAGCATATCATGTTACAGACTATTTCCGCCAAATTTCCACACGCAAAATAATTGAACGATAGCTCGACGGCAGCTCGTGTCCTGGTTGCACTGAGAAAAACTTTGGTGTGACACTGAAGTTTATATTATTTTAAAAATATATAAATAAAATATATTTGTTATTTTTTGTATCTATAATAATAAATTTAAAACTTATTATTACTGAAAACAAGAGTAAATTTGTATTATGGCCAAGATTGTAAGCATTACCAGATCACATGGATTCCAATCCTTACTAATCGTTAATATTCTGCTCATCTAGAGAATTGTAGATGTGAACGAACAGTTCGATACAACTGTTTCCAACCAAACCTGTATTGCTACGAAATTACAATTTGTAAAGGAGCAAGCGCAATTCTTCTATGAAACTTTTGAAGATTGCCAGGCGGGTTGTTGGAGAAGGCGGAGGAAAGGTTTAATAAGACTTCCCAAAGTTATGGCTTTCTTATTGTAAAATAAACAAAAGTTGTATTTTAGTTCGATTAATGGTGTTAGAAATTATTCAGTTAAGTCTAGATCCAGTTGGAAATTTCAGCTCTAAAACTGTGGCAAAATCGCTTAATGTTTAAGTTACAGTTTAAACTATTTAAATAAATAACTCCTGTAAAAAATTGCGTCTGTCTTCCTAACGTGTTATGGTTAATACAAGTGTTTATACGGCAGAAATCGGTTAGAGAAATTAGCTGACTTGAGATTCAGATGACTGATCATAAGGATACCGTGAAGCTCGCCTATGTAATGGCCAAAATTGTAAGTATTACCAGATCACAATGATTACAAATCTTACTAATCGTTAATGTACTTCTATCCAAATCTTTAAAAGTGCCAGCGGCACTGTAGAAATTCAGGTTAATCAAATTTCTTAAAATGATAACTTCCTCAATAGTTGAATCACAATTTTTCTGTGGAAAAAAGCTGTGGATGTAGCGATGTAGCTGCAGCAAAATCCATTACAGTTTATGTTACAGTTCAAATTGTTTAAATAATTAAGAATTCATACTAGTCATTTACCGTAACAAATTGAGCTAATTTTCCTAGAGTGTTACGGTTTATATTAGTGGTACCCAGGCATACAAATGTTTATACGGTGTGTGCTCCGACAGAGCTCGGACAGAGAAATTTACTGACCCGCTATTCAAAGTAATACCATGAAGCTCGCTGCATTATTCGCCATCGTTTTGAGCTTGGTTGGCCTATGTAACGGCCTAGATTGTAAGTATTACCAGATCACAATGATTCCAATCCTTACTAATCGTTAATATTCTGCTCATCTAGTCAATGGTGGATGCGCTCGAACAATTCGATACGACTGTTTCCAACCTACACCTTTGGAAACGTTTGGTTGCCACGAAATTATAATATGCAAGACACACGCGCATTGGCACAACTTATATGAAACTATGAAAGCTTGCCAGGCGGATTGTTGGCAAAAAAAGGGGTAGTTTAGTAAGATTTCCCAAAATAATAGCTGTTTCCGTAAGAAATTATTCAGTTGAGTCTAGAGCCAGAAGGAAATTTGAAGCTCCAAAACTGTGCCAAAATCACTTAAGATGTATGCTAGAGTGTAAACTGTTTATATACTTAAATACGAAGTCTCAGTGTGTAATAATAATAAGCCCTTTACTGTAACAAATTGCGCTAATTTTCCTAACGTGTTATGGTTTATACAAGTGATTATACTATGAGAGAAATTAGCTGACTCCAGATACAGTTGACTGATCACAAGGATACCATGAAGTTCGGAGCCGTAATAGCCATCGCTTTGAGCTTGATTGGCCTATGTAATGGTCGTTATTGTAAGTATTACCAAATCACAATGACTCAAAAACTTACTAATCGTTAATATTCTGCTCATCTAGACGATTATGGTAATTGTGAACATATAATACAATACGCATGTCACCCACAGGGCAGATATTGTACCGAAGTTACGATTTGTAAGATTCACGCGATCCACTTCTATCCAACTCCTCTAAAGTGCCTGAGGGCCTGTAGATATAAAATAGTTCGTCCTGATTGGGCTTTGCGCAACTAGACGGTTATGGTAGTTTTGACCGAATAAGGCAGATATTGTACCGGAGCTATGATATGTAAGATTCAAGAGATCTACTGTTCTAAAGTCCAGTTACAGTTTAAATTGTTTAAATAATTAATAACTCATAATAAATCATTTACTGCAACAAATTGAGCTAATTTTCCAAGAGTGCCATGGCTTATATTAGTGGTACGCAGGCATACGAATGTTTATAATGTGTGTGCTCCGGCAGAGGTCGGACAGAGACATTTAGTGATTTTCGATTCAAAGTAATACCATGAAGCTCGCTGCATTATTCGCCATCGTTTTGAGCTTTGTTGGCCTATGTAATGGCCAAGATTGTAAGTATTACCAAATCATAATGATTCCAATCCTTACTAATCGTTAATATTCTGCTCATCTAGAGAATGGTAGATGTCAACTGTTTCCAACCAAACCTGTATTGCTACGAAATTATAATTTGTAAAGGAGCAAGCGCAATTCTTCTATGAAACTTTTGAAGATTGCCAGGCGGGTTGTTGGAGAAGGCGGAGAAAAGGTTAATAAGACTTCCCAAAATGATGGCTTTCTTATTGTAAAATAAACAAAAGTTGTATTAGAGTTCGATTAAGTTTCCATTAAAAATTATTCAGTTGAGTCTAGAGCCAGCCGGAAATTTCAGCTTTAAAACTGTGGCAAAATCGCTTAATGTTTAAACTATTTAAATAAATAACGCCTGTACAAAATTGCGTCTGTTTTCCTAACGTGTTTTGGTTTATACAAGTGTTTATACTGGCAGAGAACTTAGCTGACTCGAGATTCAGTTGACTGATCACAAGGATACCATGAAGTTCGCAGCCGTAATAGCCATCGCTTTGAGCTTGATTGGCCTATGTAATGGTCGTTATTGTAAGTATTACCAAATCACAATGACTCCAAAACTTACTAATCGTTAATATTTTGCTCATCTAGACGATTATGGTAATTGTGAACATGTAACCCACAAGGCAAATATTGTACCGAAGTTACAATTTGTAAGATTCACGCTATCCACTTCTATCCAACTGTTCGAAAGTGCCTTAGGGCCTGTAGATATGCAGTGGTTCCTTTTGTGGGAAGGATTTGGAAGGCCTGAAGGCCTATAGATATGCAATAGTTCCTCTTGATGGGACTATGCTCACCTAGACGATTATGGTAGTTTTGACCGAATAAAACAATTCGCATATTGAACCGTAGTTATGATTTGTAAGATTCAAGAGATCTACTTCTTTCCAACTTTTCTAAAGTGCCTGCGGCACTGTAGATATGCAATAGTTCCTAAATAGTTCAATGAAAATATATCTGTGAAAAAAAGAGTATTTGTGTTTGATAAATGGTGTTTGATGTTGTCCATAAGAAATTACTCAGTTGAGGCTAAAACCAGTAGGGAAACTGTGGGAAAAACGATGAAGCTGCACCAAAATCGCTTACAGTTCATGTTACAGCTTAAATTGTTTAAATAATTAAGTGCCAAGGCTCGAAATAATAATAAGCCATTTACTGTAACAAATTGAGCTAATTTTCCCCGGGTGCCATGAGTTATATTAGTGGTACCCAGGCAAACGAATGTTTATACTGTGTATGCTCCGGCAGAGGTCGGACAGAGAAATTTATTACCATGAAGCTCGCAGCATTAATAGCCCTAGTATTGAGCTTGATTGGCCTATGTAATGGCCAGAATAGTAAGTATTTCCAGATCACAATGATTCCAAACCTAACTAATCGTTAATATTCTGCTCATCTAAAAAAAGGTAGATGTGAACAAACAGCTCAATTTGCATGCAACCAAGAAGGCAAATATTGTTACAAACTTATAGTTTGTGTGGATCAAGCGATTTACTATCCAAATGTTCGAGCGTGCCTGGCGAACTGTAAACAAAAGCCCTTATCTTGGTTAAATGGTTTGTTCAGCAGTAGTTAAATAAACAATTTCTCCGTGGAAAAAAGAGTATTTTAATTTGATTACCATTTACCACAAAAAATTATTCAGTTGATGCTAGAACCAGTAGGGAAGTTCAGTTCCTAGATATTCAGTTGAAACTAGAATCAGTAGTTTTTAGCTTTAAAACTGTAAAAAAAGGCTGAAGCTGTTCGCTTACAGTTTTTTGGCACCACGGCCCTATATTTTTAGTCCTTTCTGCTGAGGCTAGAACCAGTTGGGAATACTGTCAAAATACGCGGCAAAATAAAACTATGACGGTCCTGCTGTCTTAAATTTCGAAATTAAAATTAAAATGGTTGAAACCGAAATAATTAAAAATCAAACATTATAATAAACCATAGACTGTAACCAATTTCGCTACATTTCCTCGAATCTTCAGTCTTCTTGGAAAGTTGGCTGAGATCTCTTGATATATTAGCCTTGAAAGCTGAATAGAAATAAAATGCAATTTTTTGCATTAATATCTTTTATTTTTGCCCTAATTGGCATGTGTCAAGGGGATGAGTGTAAGTATTTTCATTTGACCACATTTGTTTTTCAATTAATTTTATTAATTTATTTTATATTCTATTCAGACGACGAAATTTGTGTCCGGGTTACAAGATTTGTTTGCGACGAAAAAAACTACTCTTGTTCCCAGGGATCGGTGTGTCACAGTGAAAGGTTAACACATTGGAGATCAATGGAAGCATGCCAAAAAAATTGTATAAGTGACTGAATTTTAACAAGAAAAATTGAACTAAATAACCAAGTTAAGTTAATTTATTGCTATTAAATAATTAATGGTTTCCCTTAACGAAAAATAAGCGATCGTTTATTATAAATGTCCTTAGGTTTATAGCTTTGCTTATATTATATATTATTTTATATATATAAACCATAAAGAGAAGCATACATTTAACAAAATACTTTAATGAATTTTAAAAAACAAAACTCACAGAGAAAGGTTGACACATTGAAGATCAATGGAAGCACCTTAAAAGCAATATTTTCAATACTAGTTTCCATAAATTGAAATATTTATATTTATTGTAAATAATTAAACTAAAATATTAATTATCTAATAGGTTACTAATCTTTTCTTTTTCTAGAAGGTTTTTCATTTATTTTTCTTTGTGGTCTCTATGTGGAAAAATTATTATGATTTATTAATGAGCTTTTTTCTAAATCAAAACCTCTTTTGAAACATTTTGTATCTTTTCTAGGCTGAAAATATCTTCACTTATATTAAAATATTAAAAAAAAATACTCTGCTTTCAATTATTTTGTTCAGTGTCCAGTTATTATATCCTGGTGCTGTTATTCCAGCCTCCTGTGTGTTCTGGTCGCAGCTGTATCCGACGCCGCCGCCGACGCCTGCTCCCAAAAGTCGAGGCCACGGACAAGTGACGTCAATAAATTTCCATTTAGCGAGCGGAGGACGACGAGTCAGGGTCCTTTTCACGCCCCTTCTCCTGGGTCCAACCCGGGGTGGGCATTCCATTAGAATTGTGAGAATTTGTAATTTTGCATAATTGTTATATTTGGGAGTCCGTCGGCCGCAAAACTCATTTGCCAAATGGAAAATTGCCATTTCGTGTCTAATGTTGCACATGCGGCACCAGGACACCAGTACGCCAGGACACAAGGACGCGAGGACACCGGGACACTGGATACTGAATACCGAATACCGGATGGGGTCCACAGGACCTGGCTCTAAAGTTTTAGTGCCAGCAGCGACCCGTTACTGGGTGTTGTTAGTGAATTAATTTCGCCCTGAATAATTTATGCTGAATTATTTTGGACGTATTAAATAGGCTCGGTCCTGCGCCCATCACAGGTGAGCGAGAGGTCAGGTAGGGTGCGGAGTGCGGAGTGCGAGTGCCGGTGAGGGCTTTGCGGTGTTGAGCACCCAGGATAATACTCGCCATGTGCGAGCTCTCTCTTAGTTGGTCCGAGCCTGCTGGGGCCTTGGGGCGTTACAATTTAAATCAAATCAAAATGCTATTTCTGAAATTGATTTTTGAAATTTTAATGTCCACTGCTAATGGTAATGGAATGGTGCCTTTGGGCCAAATTAGTTGGACGAAACTACACACTGTATATAAGTATTTACCTGGATGCGACACAAATTGGACAGGGCTTTTACTTACATATTAAACGCAAATCAGTTGTAAATATGCGAGATGTTTGTCTACCAGAAATACAGAGAAATTGCACAGCAAATAGGGTTAAATATTAATTGAAAAATTATTTACTTCAGGCAACACCGAAACCATATAGGCTTGATCAGCTTAGTTCAGAACTCATAAAAACCTCTTTCTCATGCCTTATTAGACTTGGTTTTCTGCATAGAATATTATAAAAATTATACAATTATTACCTAAATAATGCAAAGCAATTTTGCAAAGCAAAATTTAAATAGACTTACGATTTTTACAACCTAAGCATATAAAATTATAAATTCAGTGAAAATAAGATTTCTAGAATTCGACTCGAGTAAAAAGCTCTCAGTTCTTGTCAGTCGGCTGGAAAAGTAGTACTCCACTCACTTAAAGAAATAAAGGACTATGAAGTTGTTGGCAATACTTTGTTCTTCATGGTTTCTAATTACTGTTGTGCTGGCCCAAAGAGATCGTAAGTATTCTTATCAGAGTCTATATCACTAATCTAATATTGCAGTTATTTCCCTTAATAAGCCATATGCCGCCATGAGCCCGATGCCAAGGGAAAATGCGAGCAGACAATTTCCGGATTTACATTTTCAAGAGAGAAAAATGGATGCACTCCGTATGCTGTCAGTGCCTGTCGCGTTGTAGGAAACTATTTTAAGACGAGGCAACATTGCGAGCAAAAGTGCCGAGAGGATTTCTCATGGAACAATTTTCTGAGTACCTATTATAGGTCCATGTTTCGGCTTCGGACTAATTTCCGAAACTTTTTAAGAACGGCTGCGTAAATAAAAACATGAAAAAAAAATAATGGAAAATAAATATGTTTTTATTCAGTATTAATTAAGTTTACAGAGGGAGCTGGTTAGAAGCAGGAAAATTACTAATAGTTGCATAATTATTCAAAGAGCCAACAGCTACTTATGAGCAATATGTATATACAATATAATTAATTTAATTAAAGAATGAACAAAAATTCAAATTCAAAACCAAAAATAAAATCAGACAATTAAATTCATTCTCTATATTTGTTGGCCAAATAAAATTTGGTCAAACATGTGAATATTTATGGATTATTTATTTCCTTCATCAGATTAACAAAATCTTTATATTCGTTACCTCAAACTTAAACCAAACTATTCGAACAACTTTACCACTTGAAATATAATATATTCCATTCGAACTTTGGCTTTTCTGGGGTCAAAGTTGCTAAGCTGTGATAATTCCCATCAGCTTTCAAGTCAAGTAATAAATGTGCAAATACGCGTATGTTAATTTAAGCAATAAGAACGGAGCGGAGCTATTAAGACTCAATACTTCTACGTGAAATTCTCAGTCGTGGTGGTCCATCCGGAAAAGACAGTTCACTCCCAAAACCGAACAACGGAAAATCAAAGATGAAGGTTATTTTGGCGCTTTCCGTATTACTTGTCCTTATGGGCCTGACCCTAGGACAATACAATGGTGAGTTTTGAGAGCAGGGATGCGCACACAGCGCCTGCGAGGCCCAAAACCCGGCTCTGATTTAAAAGGGATTTTTTCCCCAAATTAAGTTAATACAATTAATTTTTTCATTTAGTCAATTGCGCTTTGGAACCGATACCTGTGGGGCCATGTGGAAATAGGTTCTCTGGATACAGTTACTCGGATATAAGGAAAAGGTGCGTCAACTTTGCTGCCAGGGGATGCACCATAGTCGGGAACTTTTTCTACTCCCGAAGGGATTGCGAGGCCGAGTGCAAGCCACAGGAGACTTTCCAAAGTAACCCATTTACCTTCTTTATTAATCAGGCCATTAACGGAGCTAGGGAAGTTTATTCCCAGATTTTTAATTTACCTTAAGAATTTTATTCTTTGGAAAATAAATACGCTTTATCGGTAAATCCAAAGATTGTGATTTACAATATGTAAAGAAAATGGGTTGTATCGGGAAAATATATGTATATATATCTCTTGTAATCACAGGGTAATATGTTTCTTAAGAAATAGTGAATTATAAGCTTTAAATATATTGTAAATAATGTATACTTTGAATAAATATACGCGGCTATTATTAAACTATAAAAAACCTATGAATGTGTCAATTTAAACGAACTTTGCTTGGTAGTTATTACTACCAATAATTAAGATCTTGTATGCTAATAAATACTGCTTTTATATTAGGTTCAATGCAGTAAGATTCTATGGAAAAATTATCAACTAATTTTATTCATATTTTTAAAATTTTTTGGATTTAACTTGGCAACTTGCTTGACAATTTCCATTCACTCCCAAACAGCGGAATAGGAAAGATCTTCTCTGAGACCTGACAAAAATGAAGTGCACCCTTGTATTCAGCCTAATGGCCATCCTTATGGGCCTCGTTTTGGCTAAAAATAGTAGTGAGTATTATTTGTTCTTAATAATCTCTTGGAAACCATTTAATCCCACTCTTTTTTTTTCCTTAGCTTTGTGTAATTCTGATGTCAGTGTACACGGAGATTGTAGCCGGAGAATTCGAGGATATACGTATATAGCTAGCGTAAATCGCTGCGAACGATATAGGACCCGTGCCTGTTCCGTAACTGGAAATTTTTTCCATTATAGGGACGAATGCAGACTTAAGTGCATCAGACAATCACATGATTCTTCAGACGAAGAAAGCAGATTTATTGCCTTCATGAACCGTAGTATGTCGCAAATTCAAGACATGTTGACCAACTTGGTGAATTTTTCCAGTCAATAGAATGTTCTAGAAAAAGCATTGAATAAAGCTATAAATATGTAGATGTTTCATTCTTTAAAATTCAAAATAAATGAGAACTATGTAACAGATCCAATTTCGTAGAGATTGCCTTTTATTTCCGCTTATGCAAATTTATGTTTCTTTAATTAGGCCATTAAAATAAATTCGTTAAAGTTCATATACATAGGTTTTCCAACCCCATTAAACCCAGGTGAACGGAAATAAATTAAGTTTACTTAACTTTATGAGTAAAGTGGAACCTTTCAGTTGTTTCGAAACCGCCGACAAAACCGGAATGAAGTTCGTGGTGATTTCTTCTATGGTTCTCCTCCTGGCAGGCCTTGTCTTGGCTCAAAGGGATCGTGAGTTCTATTTAAAGGATTCTATATAAACTATTCTTGATAAAACTATCTCTCACTCTCTTTATATATCTCCGATATAGCCGTGTGTCTGGATAAGCCCAGTATTGATGGCACTTGTCCGGAAGATTTTTCAGGATATACTTTTTCAACCCCAAGAGACCGCTGCGAGAGATTCCATGCCAAGGGTTGTGAAATCAGTGGAAATTATTTCGAAAACCGGGACGAATGCGAGTCCAAGTGCATTCAATCTTGGCAGGGAAGACTGCAGGACTTTTATATCCGAAGTACGAACCAATTCTCCGAAATGGTGGACAATGCAATGGACTACATGACATCACTTGCTGAATTGGCTATTTAAAAAATAAATATATACTTTAAGTGGTTTGGAATTTGAGCTAAAAGTATTTGAAAGTGGTTTTGAGTTCTTCTATTAAATACCTAACCCCAAACAGTCGCAGTGCCTACTTTCGGGCTGGCCGTGCTAATTGTCGCCACCTGCAAATTAGCTCACCTGGAGAGGGGAGGGTCACCTGAAAGTGCCAAAAACACGTGCGGAGTTGGTGTTGCAACTGTCGCTGGCAATTGGCAAACTGGAAAGCTGGCTGGAAACTGGCGACGCCAAGCCAAATGCAATTATCCAATTGCACGAAATGCACTTGGCAATGTTTGTGGCCTAGACAATGCAACACACAACCACATAGTGCAAGTGTGCAAGTGTGTGTGCCTCCATGGGATGAGTGTATCTGCGTGTGTGGTGAATGGTGGAGAAGCTGCAGCAGCAGCACACGCGAAATTCAATTAAGTGCGCACTAAACAGCGCAACGATTTCGATTTGAATGCACTTTAAAAAATAAAAATAAAATCTGTGAAAAAGTTTCTTATTTTTAAACATTATAAAATTGATTTTTTCCAATAAAAATATTACAACTTTCATTATTTTAAATTGTCTTTAAGTTCATTATAGTTAAGAGCAGTAAGTCCCAAAACCTTGACTTTCGGCTCCGAATATTTTTCTGTTCAGCCTCTGCCGGCAAACGCAGTGCTGCCAAATTTTAATTTTGTTGCTAAATCTAGCCTTCTTATAGGTTTAAGATATTCTTCAAAAGTTTAAACTATATTTGTGCCATATCTAGCCAGTTGGTTATTTTTCTTTTACTTAAAAAAACACTTAAAAACGTGTTCAAAAGTATGAACCAAAATATTTAAAATAGTTTTACAGATTTTAAATTATTATTTCCCTTAAAAACTCCCTTCTAGTAAATTTTTGTTCTATAATTTGTTCCCAGTGCTTGGAAATTGGGTGGAAAATGCTGAGAGGTGGATGTGGAAGAGGCAAAGCGCTGGCAGATTGGTGGAAATCTGTGTGGTAAGCCTTTGTTGTCCACAGTCCGGTCCTCGGACATGGGGGCTTAGGAATTGGAGGCCAGCGCTAGTTTCTGCCACGAGCCGTCGCCAAAAACGGAGGAAATTCAATCAGAGCGGGAGGATTACCATTTTGCAGGGGATCCAAAAAGGTGGGGAGGGGTATGGGGATAAAGTAACGGCAACGGATGCGGATGTGGGTGCAGTGTTCGCACAATTGCATTAGGTTGGCGAAGGGATATTGGCGCAGGCAGGGACACGGGGCTGCAAAACCACTCGCGTTGATGGCATTTTGCAATTGAATTCATCTTCTTTTTTCTTTTTTTTTGAGTGAGAAGAGTCAATTAAAGGGCAATAAAGGGGTAAAAATAGGTATGTGTAATGAAATAAATTGTAATATTGTAGATAATATGCCAAAATTCCATATAAAGTCATAAAAGATTTAGGTATTGAGTTTATGTTATATAATATAACATTTTCAGCTTAAGACAGTTTTCTTAAAGATTTTTAGTCATTTTCATAAAAAATGAAATGAAGGAAAATTAAAAAATAAACTAAATAAACGTAATAAAAATTTAACAAACTCTAACCATTTTTAAATAATTTCTGAACTGGTAAAGAATCAAACTATATGAAATGTGTAGTTTATAATCCGTAAAATAATAATAAACCGTAAAATATATAAACCGTTAAAATAATATTCAAATAACAAAATATTATAAAAATGATGAAAAATAAATAATAATTAATAAATCTATTTAACCTTTTAGGGTTAGAGAATATACTTATTTATTTAAATATATACTAAATTGAAACTGTAAAGCTATCTTTGTAAATTAATTTTCCCTTAAATTCCAAATAAATTGGTACCAATTCCTCTATAAAATTTCAGAAATCAATCAGAGTTGATTTGAAAAATCCCCATCTATCCCCATTTGACAACACCCACCCTACATACTCAATTGTGTGTGCATTGAGAGTGCCTGGCAACAAGACCAAATAATAATAAAATACGAAATTAACTCAAAATTAATTAAAACGCATCACAGAATATAATGCAATTTAATGCTGCTACTGCTGTCGTTGGAGCAATAAATGCTGAGGGCATTATGCAACAGCTGCAACGGCTATAAAAAGTAATATAAATATAAATTAATAATGTCACGGAATGACAACAACAACAATAATAATAACAACAATAACGGGAGCAGCGAAAGAGACAAAAAAAGGCGAGCAATTGCATTAATTGAGCCAAACAACAAAGTGGGAAATGCGTCTGGACAACGACAACGACAACAACATTGAATGCGAATAAATATGACTTTATATCTACATATATTTGTATATATGGATATGAATATGTATGAGTCTGGACTCCAATGCCAATGCACTTTCCATTTTTCCATGCAACAAATGCATTTCGCCAGCGCCAGCAAGGGGGGAGCACGGAATTATCAACTGTCGCTTGATTAATTTGAATTAACCAAATTAAAAATGGGAAACACAAGTCAATCAGCGAGTGCAACACCCAGCAGAGCTTGGGAAGGGGGTTAAGGGGCTTAAGAAGGGGGAATTGGCATCCAGAAAAATATGTGGAAAAAACAAGGATTTTTTAAAGCTTTTCTGCTTTACTTCAGAACGAATCTTTAGGATTTTATCATGAGAAATTGAAGCATTTCCGAAATGGTTTGTTTGGATAACAAGAACATCATATTGTTTAAAAAACTTTACAACAATTAATTTATAAAAAAAAAACCTCATAATATTTAAATTATTTAATTTTTCTCTTTTTAGAATATATGAAATTCTAGATATAGCCAATGGAAAAAATAGGGATTTTCCTCAAGGTAAACATAATTAATAAAAAAAACCTTACAAATTAAATTATTTCATTGTTCTCTTTAGAAAATGTTTGGAAATAAATAATATAGCCATCGCACCTTACATAACAGTAACTGTTTAAGCACACGAAATTCTAAACCATTCCAAATAATTAATTAGTAACTTATTGTACATTCACAAAAAATTAAAATAAAACATTTTTCCAGCCTTGTGAAGGTCACCCAGAGAGGGACAGCTGACCATCGACGACCTCCTTTCGTTCAGGGGCAGCGCCTCGTAATAGGCTTATCGGTCGCTTGAATCTCAGTTTCCAAATCGCGACTAAACGAGACGCACAGATACAATTGTATCTCTGCATTCGTATCTGGATGCAGCTCGGAAAAGTGGCATAATTCGCAGCCAGACTGGCAGTGGCAGTGCCGGGTATCATTTATGGGTATATGTATCCACGTGCGCATCCCTGTGCCCCGCCTCCTTCTATTACCCCGCCCCCGCTGGCATTAGAGCCACTTAAACGCATTTGCAAAATTGCCTACCGCCCGCCCACACACACTCGCTCGCTTAGTTCCAGTTTTTGCTCCTCTATTTCCATTTTTTTTTTCTCTTTTTTTTTTGAGGTGAGAAGATGATATGGAAATGCGAGCTGCGCCGCCAGTGATGAGGTTATCACTTTTGCCACCGAAGTAAAGTGCATCCGTTTTTAGAACTGTCCGTTTGTCCGTCTGTCCGTCCGGCAACTGTCCGGCATAATCAAACTAAACTGGCGCAGAGTCTGCCACTGATGATCTAACTTAGAGTGGGCTTTGATATGAGCACGGTAGAGAGCACAGTGGAGCCTTTGTAGCAAGATCTTAGCTCAAGGAGAGTTAAGCGGCATAAAACCTTATTATTTATTCCTAAAGTTAAATAATAATTCTATAAACAAATTTCTGGTGAAGCCTAGAGCTTTGATTTTCACTTAGACACTATTTAAAGCTGTCAGAACAGAAGGTACAACTCTACATTTCCACTGAGCTTATTCCCAGTGCCTTGGTCAAACTATTTGCATCTGCCCCCATCTCTGAGACCCGCCTCCGTACCCTGTTTTTTATACCCGGTACCCATAGGGTACAAGGGTATTATAAGTTTGTGCCAACCGAGAATGTATGTAACAGGCAGAAGTAGGCATCTCCGACCCCATAAAGTATATATATTCTTGATCAGTATCACCAGCCGAGTCGATTTAGCCATGTCCGTCCGTCCGTCTGTCCGTCCGTGTGAAACAACAGATCTCAGAGACTATAAGAGCTAGAGTTAACAAATTTGGTGACAACATTGGAATCTGTTGCACGCAGATCAAGTTTGTTTTAAAATTTGGCCACGCCCACTTCCGCCCTCAAAAATCATAAAAAACGTTAAATAAGCTATACTCGTTTTTTTTCGGGTACAAGTTAATAAATACAAAAAATGAATAAAATAGAGCGGACGTTTCCTGAATATTTCAGTAAAATCGGATGATAAACATGGGAGATATTAGCAATAAGGTTTGAATTTTAACATATGTACCTAAGGCACTGCTGTTGCAAGCTTTAGCCGACAGGTGGCGCATTCGAGCCTTGGCCGTGCGATATAATGGCGCCAATGTATGTAAGTACAATGTATGTATGTACAATTTTAATTTGCCTTTTAGTGTGAAGCGCAAACGTTTAGGTACCGGGTATCTCACAGTCGAGCACAGTCGACTGTAGCTTTCTTACTTGTTTTTTTTTGCAGTGTTGATTGCAGTTTTGGATCTTTTGTTTTTGTCTCGCGGCGGCGCATTAAGCGAATTTGCGAGGTTCGAAAATTTGATTGTGTCAATTGGCTCGCGCCTAGAATCAGAGCCCGGACTTAAATATATATACGGGGGAGCGATCTGAAAAGCGGACCGGAATGATGCCACGAATCTGACTGTGACAACAGCCAGTGCCACCCACCAACAAATCAGCGACTGGAAATTGCAGTGCAAAATTTTCTGTAAATTGAATTATATGCACCCCCTTGCACAGAGAGAAAAACAAAGCATGAAATTATGGATTTCAAAAGGTTTTATACTCAAAAAAAAATGGTATTCAATATTATAGTTTTAAGCTCATCATTTAATTAAACAAAGTTTGTTGTGTTATAGATATGATATCCCTCTTATATTCCAGATTATATGGATTTTATAATTCTAAGATGATAGTCTCTTCTTGACTTATTGCAGTGCAATATTTTATGTTCTGTTCGTGTCCAAGTGTCGCCAATTTATCCCGAACTCAAAAGCTAAAACTCTAAAAGCGATCTGCCTTTGGCAACCCTTCAATTTCGTGTGGAATACGTGTATGTCGTCATCTTCGGGGCGCCCGCATGGGGAGGGAAAATCCACTGATCACCCACAAAAACCCCCCTCCGACTTGGTTCGTGTTGTATTTGTTGTTTTATAAATATTTTGATTGAATTTTCTGTTTAATTAAAGCAAATTGTTTTGTGCATTTGTTCTGCTTGTGACAACAACAAAAAAAGGGGGAACATAAGGAGGAGAACTGGTGTTGGTTCGTAAATATAAAGCTTTGCGGGGGGTCGTTAAGTGATTGATAAACACAAGGGAGGGGGCGGAATTAATTGGGAGGGGGACGATCGTGTTGAAGAAAATAAATATGATTTTCTCCAGAGAATTATCTTTTCCATTTAAATGTTTTTTCTGGAAAGATATAGGGTCCCTAAAAAAAGATTTTAGATTAGATATCATGTGATTAATCTATTATTTCTACAACTTTATAACTTTTTTATAGGTTCATAATGAATGCTGTTTAGTTTTTAGCTCTAAATACAATTTAAAAAAAATTAAAACTGGAATAAATTATATTTTAAATATTATTATGTATTCTGTGAAGACTGCTTTTTATATAAAAATCTCTGGAAATAATTCATAAGTTTATGAAATCGTAAATAAAATAAATAACTGGACTGGCATTTTTAACGCAATAAGAAGAAACAAATAAATATTAATTTTTAGCTATAAATAAATTGTTTTGCAATTTTTAAATTGGAATAAAATTGGTAATTAAAATCTTATTCAGTTTTCACTGAAAGCGGCCTTTTATATAGAAGGTTTATTACATTTCAAATAAAATAAATCAATGGAATTTCTCATTTCAAAAAAATAACAAGTGATACATTCCCTTAAATGCTAATCTTTGGTATTCAATTAGTCCATCAATATAAATCTCCTCAAAAATTCCTAACTCTATGACTGCCCTAATTTGCATATTGAAAATGTGGCGAGTGTGTGTGTTCGCTGTGCCCCTATCTGTCCATCAATTTGGCCATTTACCAATTCGCTGTTCAATTCAATCAAGCAATCAATAAACATGGCCGAACTAACCTCCTTCGGACTCGGCGTTCTCCTACGATAATTCCATTTGCTAATTTAAATTTATGCCAAATTGTATTTTATTTGCCAGCTAACCCCCAATTTTGACCATAGATTTTGCGTCCACTTTCTATTATTTGTTCCTTTACCCTTTTACGATATTCCCTATACTTTTTTATTTTTTCTGTCGAACGAAACTTGGCGACGATTGAATGGAACTGGAAAAAAAAGAAGAACAAAACTGGCTTGTGGACTCCAATTGAATCCCCTGTATGTTTCCGGGGGTGTGGAGCTGCCAGTGGAGCGTTGAACGTTTGCATGGCTGCCAATTAATTTGTGGTTGATCAATTTAATTTGAAACTTCGTTTTCCCTTTTCCCCTTTTTTTTCTCTCTCCTTTTCGCTCTTTGGCGAATTATTGCCATTGATTTTGGTACCCGTGCTGGCTGCCTCTGGGTTGCACGACCCATGTCTGGTCTCCTTCTCGTTTTTTCCTCTCTTAATTACCATCAATTATTCAAACTGCATTTGCGGAGTGATCAACTTTTGGTCTGTCTTCAATTAAGCGGGGGAGTTTCACAGCTCGCGAGAGGCGACTTCCTTTTGAATCCGAGCCCGAATCCGAATCCGAATCCTTTATTCAGACGCCAATTTTCGGTCTTAATTCTTTTTTCGCCTCGTTTTTTTCTTCTCGGATTTCGCTTTGAGTGTTCACAAAATTTTGTGCGATTTCTCACAGGAAAGGCATCGGCACAAACACTTTTGCCAGACACTTCACTCAGCTCACACACAAGCACACGGTCCAGGACACTTCAGGACGAGGGACTAAGGACTCCGCACACTCGAGAGCTGAGATTATTATCGCATTTGGAACTCATTAGGAAATTTTCTTAATGCAAATTAAAAGCGTCTAAATAAATTATAAGCCAAATTTATGCTGTGCCTGAGATGTGAAGTGGAATCTGATGTGTTGGGATTTGAAAAGGATCTTAGTCCTGAACAGTTTTTATCTGTGTTTCAATAAAATATTATTCAATCATTCTCCTTTGGGATATTTCCTTTATCATTTTGTTGTTAAGTTCAACAGATAGTTCAACTCAATTCTAAAATTACTATATTGTATATATCGTTTTAAAAACAATAAGAATATTTATATTTATTTATTTTGGTTGAACTATCTGATTTTTTATGTGAAGGAAGGAAAGCTTAAATAAAATTTTGATTATTGAAATTAATGATAAAGCCAGCCCGAAAATAATTTTATTTTAACAATTTTAAATTTTTTAATATATTATTAGAAAATAAAGCTTCCTTAAAACCCAAAAATTAAGGAATTAAGTTAACCTTCTGTAAACTTTTGTAATCATTATTGTTAAACCTTCTGAAATAATAAATCCTAGGTATTTAACCGAGAATTCCTTTGTTGACACCTCCTTAAAACTTGTAAACTTTACCATATCCCATCCTTCAAACACCTTTCAATCTAAACTCACCTTATTACCGTCCGTGAAAATTTTGACAGCAATTCTTCAAGCGTGTCACAGAAGAAAATCCTTTTGGCTGGGGCTTTTTTTCGCCTTTTAGCTGAGCTCTGTTTGAGTTTGAGTTTGACTTTTCCACAGTTTTCACAGCACGAACAACTCACACGTGTGGAAGACAAAGGTGAGAAACTTTCCAAGAAGTTGGGCCCAAAAAGTTCTTAACTGATTGTTAAGGATGTGAGGAAAAGTTTTGAGATTCCACTGCCGAATTACACAGACGATGTGGGACTTAATAGGCCGCAAAATGGAGCTTGATTTCAGTTTTAAAGTTCGGGAGGAGGAACACACTTGTGGCGCTTAGATAATGATAAGTCACACTTTTTAGATTTTTAAGATTGTTGAGATAAGTTTATATATTGTTTTTGCCGACGGTAAGGCCTTCCTTTTAATATTTAAATTTTGTTTTTAATCCCGGCTCGTATTACGTATTTCGTGCTTTTGGGAAGTGCTTTGCGGTTGCTCATCAGCTGATTGGTGTGGATACTGTTGTGGATGGCGTTGAACCGAACGCGTGGAACGACAGAATGCGAATGATCTAACGGTGCTTGCCGCAGTCACCGATGTTGACAGCGCCGTTGGCGTCGGCAGCGACGCATGCTGCAAATTAGATCTGCGTCGGCAGAAAGATGGCTGCGGGTGGGAAAGATATGGGGTGGCAAAAGCCGAGGGAGAGAGAGAACGAGAGGGATGGGAATGGGGATGGGGTATCGCTTTGTGCCCCTAAGCGCCGCCTTTGCCATTTCCCGTTATTTTTGTTGGCCGGCCAGCCAACAGGCGCAGGCGCTGCGCAGTCAGCAAACCAAAGCACAGTTATGCCTGGCCAAGGAAGCACCCGTCTCGTTCTCTCGCACACTTGCACCGCCTTTCGCTCGCTCGCACGAGTGCGTACAGGGGCGGGGGTGGGGTGTCACAGGGGGTTACTCTCGTCGGTATGTAAGACAATTTTCTCGCGCATTTTCATTGTGGAAATTGAATTTTCGGCATGGAGAGCTCACAAAAACAAGAAGGGGGACAGCGGCGGCAAAGAGGAGAAGGAAAAAAACAAGCAAACGGGATAGAAGAAGACCGACTGTCGCCTCCCCCCCCCCCGCTCATGCCCTATCTACTTTATTTTATTACACTTTATTTAGGTGGCAACGTGGCAGGCGAGAGCAAGCGAGACGCAAGAGGTGGATGGATATCCCCGAGGGGGAAAGGAGAGCCAGAGAGAGTAAGAGAGAGCGCAAACAACTGAGGCAGTCTTAAATTGGATTTTCATCGTTAAGTGTGGTGAATGAAAGAGAGGAAGAATCGGCTGAAAGAAAAAGGAGGAGGACGAGAGGGACAAGAAGCAGCAGCAGCAGCTTTTGGGGCTTTTGGGTGTTCTCGCTTCCCCCTTCTGCGGGGGAAGAGGAAGCAACAACAGTAACAATAAGAAAACGATTACTCACCGTTGGAATTTATTTCGCATATCATTTTTCAGCCCCCTCTTCCTAGCCGCCCGTTTTCCTTTTTTATTTCGTCCTTTTTCTTGACAACTCAATTTATTTCTATTAATTTCTCATCTCAGCCGCACACACAAAGCTAAGTGAATTTCACTTAATTTATTGTGTGCAGAATTTTTTGGTGTGGCCAAAAGCCCCAATAACACACACATTCTAGCCAGTGTGGCCATCCCCTTTCTTATTTCTTTCGTTTCGCCCCTATAATCGCAATTCCCAATCCCAGTGACGCCATCTTGGATCCCATTTATTATTGTTTGCCTGAATGGGCTCCTCTAACTGTCCATCGCCCCCTACTACACACACACAGACCTCCTCCCCCATCTAGGACGACCTCCAGACCTCACCCCTTGGGTCGTTGGCCACAATTACGAAATGAATTTGTTGCCTCCTGCAGTCCCTATTCTGCGCCTCTGTGCACTGAGCGGAAATTTGGGAAGAGCTGGAATCTGAATTTACAAAAATAATTTAATATTGAAATAAACTCGAATTTTGTATTTGGGATTTTGGGATCTCTACGTATCAGGCTCCGACAAAGTCATGTTGGTCCTTCGAGCCGGATATGAACCAGCGACCTATGGATACATTAACATTTCATTCAAGCAAGCCTGTAAAATATTTTTTATAATTTGTATCCCTATTATTTTTTCTAGTGCTCCTGTCTCCTCCCTCAAGATTTGACTTTTTGGGGCGTGCTGGCGAACTATTTGGTTTCTTGTGGCTCGGCACTCCCTACGTCCTGTGCTTCCCCTTTTTGGGTGGGTGAAGCCTGTCAGGCTAGCAAATTGGCGCCCTGATTTATGAGTTTGTCTATTGTTAGCTTAGCTCCCTAACCCCTGAAACCTCCCCCGCTACGTTCTCCCATCATTAGTTTGTGTTTTAGTTTCATTTCCAATCCGAGTTTCATTTCATTTTGAGCTTAAATTTTGTTTTTTGTCCTCTTTGATTGTGTTTTGGAGTCTTCCCCGGGCTTTTCTTGGTTGGTTCGTTTTAGTGGAATTACCTGCTCCATAATAGATGAGTCTGGGATTCGTTTTGGACGCCAGCAGCCACAGAAGAGGAGGCGTGGCATGCCCCATCCTGTGGCACGCGAGAGCAGTGCATGTGATTCGGCAAAGAAAATAAGATTTTTCCTGCAACTGCAACGCTTCATACAGTTATTCCCAGCCTGCATATTGCACTGGTTTCGATGGCGAGTTTTTTTTTTTAGAATTTGTTGCCAAGCTGCAGAGCTGTCAGTAGGCATATAAAGTCCATTAATTAAATGAGTTTTTTATAAAATTCATGGCTGAATGCATAGAATAGTTTATTTAAAAGCAATCTTTCGAAGTGTTTATAGTCAGAGCTTCCACAGAAATCGCTATGAATCTGAAAACACTACCAAAAATATTTTTAAAAATCATATCCCTTACAAAAACATATTTGCTATGATTGTATGTCCTTATATATTTAATTGGATACTTTAGGACACGTTTTAAATTAATTTTAGCTAAACAGCTAAGCACACAAATCAGTAAGGTTCTTATGGAATTTCGAATCCCTAGTGAATTCTGGAGCACCCCCTGATAAATTTTTCAGAATCCGATTTTCTAAGGAAGGATTTGATGGAATTAATTAATATAGACCGGCTAAAAGTTACTTAGCAAAAAGCGTTTATTAACGTCACAGAATGGAGGAGTGACAGGCCAAGGCAGGCGTTTTTCTTCCCTCCTCCAGCGCATTTTCACAATTTTTCACTACTTATGTACGTACTTTGCCTTGTCCTGGCAGAGTTCCTGGGTGAAATTTATGTAATTTATATGGGCACTTGACTGTCTAAATTGCCTGCAGAAGTCGGGCCCCCCATTTCTTACCATTTTCCCTTCATTTTCCCACACCATTTTCCTCTCGCTTTGCCGCCACTTTTTATATCATCTACTTAGCCTTAATGGCAAATAATTAATTTCCAGCTTCCGCGTTGTTGTTGTTGCCGGTTCTAGCCAGCCAGCCAGCCACGCCCCTTACGCCCACGTAGTAAATGGCCGCATGTAACTGCAATTTTCCGACCCGGCCACCCCACTTTTCCTCCTCTCCCCCTGTGTCCACGCTCTGCCGGAACGACCATTTTCAATTTACAAATTGCTTATTTTTCGAAAACCAAATTGCGCGAGTGCCTCGGACTTGGCCAGGAGTGGCAAGCCCTGGGTAGCTGTAACCGGATACGAATCCTGAACCAGGACGAGGCACGAAGAAGAAGAAGAAGCAGTTAATGCATTTTACGTGCGGCCAGTGAAAATGGGCGGAAGGAGGCAGGGACAGGGACAGGGACAGGGGGAAAATGTGCTGCGGCCGGCTGAAGGCTTCTCAATTACGTTTATAAATTTTCCAAAGCCAAAATGGCGCAGCCCCCGAAAATGAATAGCCAGCCGGGCGAGCACTCCAGTTTTCCCGGGGAAACCCACGAAAAAATCAACCGAAGGACCAATCCCATTCCAACGCTGTGAATTTTATTAACTTCTTTTAGGCCAAATTGCATTGCGGTTTATTTGAAGGCCCCTCCCCCCGACCCCAAAGAACGATTCCATTTTATTTATGATGCGACATTTCAACTCTCATTCGTAGGCATGAAAGGCGAAAGGATCCCCGGCAAATTTATTGGCTCCATCAACATTTTCTTTTCCATACACAATACGAAAAGTTATTAAATTATATTCTTTCTTTATTTTTAAATTAGAGATTAGCTAGAAATTGTAGGAATATTTTTGTGTCAAATTCCAAAGGCAGCTTCTTTCTTTTCTGCAAAGTAATTCTTATTTTACTAATTTCATAACAAATTTGTTTTATAATTGCTAGTTAGCTAATTTTATTTAATATGATTTAGGACTAAAATAATTGTAGTATCTTGTCAAATATAAAGTAATAGTTTAACACTCTCTAAAATAATTTCAACAAAAGATATAAACGTGAAAACCTAAGCTTAAGTCACCCTATTTTTCCGGGTGAACATTTTATCCTTATGGTGCCACGCCCACTGTGCCTAACCAAATGGCCGAGACTCCTTCGCGCTGCCCTTTCGTTTTTATGGCCTACGCATCATTTGGCTAAAAGAGAGAAGAGCTCCCGGAGAATGGTGGCATGGTAATCGCTCTATGAAATGCCTAAATAAAATAAATGGCTAAACAGAATTAGAGTGAAAGGAGCAGGAGCTGCTGCTGCCCAGGAGGATTCGGATTGGGATCGCAGGGCTTACTCAAAGTTATTTATTTATTTGGCAGAGAGGGGAATCGAGTGGAGGATATATCTTATTTATGATATTTTATTTATTGCCAGGCCCTACATAAGTGGCGAATTCCTTATTTACGGCGGATATTATTTTTGCATTCGTTTTTATTGCACGTATTAAGTGCTTCTCGGCGGCAAAGAAAGTTATATATTTGGCTGGTAATTCTCTATTAACGGAGCCCCTTCCAAAAAAAAAAAAAAAAAAAACCATAGATAGGGGGTACTTCAACTAGCATTTGGGTATCAAAATTATGTTGGGGACGCTCTTAGCTTAGCCACAACAAATCTTTAAAGTTTTGCCTAATTCCCATACAAAATGCTAGCAAACACGCACACTGACAAATTATGAATACACAAAATTCAAGCGCCTGTCTGTGTGCTCGTCGCGGTACAGTGGTCTGTGAAGCTTAAAATTTTTGTCAAATTGTGCTTACTGTGTCTACATATATTGTGGACACTTTTCACACTTTAAATACATTTATGCGTGAAATATAAATAAATCAAAAATTTTACAACGTAAAATACGTAATAATTAACATTTTTTTTTTTTCAATATTAAGATTATATTATATATCAAATTATAAAGGACCTTCCATGTCCTTATTTTCGTTTAATGTCAAAATAAAAAATCAGCTGTGCATAATAACCTAGAATCAAAACAAACAATAATTAATTACTAAACCAATTATAAGTATTTTTAGGTACGCACTTAATTTGTATACATATATACATAAATACTTTGGTTAATTTCTGTATCCAAGGGGCAATGTTGCTAAATAATATTATACATCCATTTCTAAGTCGTTGGGATCCTAAAGTTATAATATAACAAAATCGGGAATGAGAAGGATGGTATGAAAGGAGAATATGCAAAGTAGCGCCGCAGGCGAGAATTTTTTTTGAAAAAAAAAATCGCGCGCGCGATTTTTTTTTTCAAAAAAAATTTCTCGCCTGCGGCGCTACTTTGCGTTCTCTTTTACCTAATGTTCATAACAATACTCTTCTTTTACCTCATCAAACTTTAAGTCCATTTGTATAATATTCTTCTTCTTAGGATCATAAAGTTTTCCAATGGCCTTGAAAATTTGATGCAGCCGCTCAGGATAATCCGGGAATG
>VNJZ01004338.1:0-25083 GCA_008042795.1 Drosophila asahinai | reverse complement strand
GCAAAGCCGCGGCGCTGCATGTCCTGACGCGAAATATGCGTAATGGGGGACATGCTTTTAAGGTTAGGGTCTTTAAAAAGCGACCCGAGAACCGTAACGCTTTCCGGCTTACCGGCTTCCGTCGCAGAGGTGTTGGCCTGAGCCAGAGCGGCGCGGGCGGTTTTGGTCTGGGATGCACTCAGAGGTGCCGCGCCTGTAGCCGCAGGCGCAGAGACCGGCGCTGCAACGGGCGCGGATGTTTTAACAGCCTTGGTCCGGGCTGCTGTTTTTTTAGCTGCCTTGGCATGAGACGGAGTGACCTGTGCCGTAGCAGAGGCACCCTGCGCCGCCTGAGCCAGAACGGGAAAACCCGCGGCGAGAACAGGCACAACATAGAGCAGTGAAAAAGACAGGGAAGCACGGTCTTTTTTAGAAAAACCTCGTTTTACAAGCTTGCGATGTCCGTGCGCCATCAAATCTGATCCCAACATGGAGAAGCGTGAAACATTTTTTATAAAAGTCGTAATACTTTTAAAATCGTTTTTGCCCCGAAACCGAAAGTCCCAAGATAGAACTGTGCAATATTTTGCATCTGAAATGATACATTTCTGACACACTTCGCCTCTTCCACGTCATACGTGAAACGAAAGCTATGCATTTTTATCATACCAAACCTGCTTTTATCAGATATCGTATACGCTTTAAGGATTGCGTTCCCCCCGAATCGGATATGCGTTCCGCACAGAGCGCAAACAGGTAGGTGGGTGGGTAGGCAGGCACAAAAAAACCGGGAGAGCCGTAAGGCCATCCCGGTTTTTGAAGCGGTCAGAACTGGTGGAGTGTCAGAGCGCGGTCAGCGGCTTCAGCACATGTACGGCGGGAGGCGCTTCCAGAAGGCCCTGCACGCTGGCGATCAGCGTTTTGAAGTGCGGGGTTTCCATATGGTCATTCAGGCCCTGACGGCTGGTCCAGCGTTCCACAAACACAAATGTCTGCGGGTCATCCTGATCCTGCTGCGGCACGTAGGACAGGTTGCTCTCTTCCGTCAGCGTCGGAGCGATACAGGCCTTCATGGCGTCCGCCACCTGCTGCTCCGCACCCGGTTTGGCTTTCAGAAAAGCGACAACGGTAATTTCTTCACTCATGGGTTTCTCCTCCACTCAGGTCAGTCTTAATTTTCAGAGCAGGCTCAGTGTAAGACGATGGGGTTAAAAGTCAGCCCCTTTTACCAGGAACTCTGTGAGCCACCGCCGCCGGAATCCCCACCGCCGCCGCTAAAGCCGCCGCCGTTTCCGCCCCCGCCAAAGGAGCCCCCACCGCCTCCACGCCCGCCGCCACGACTTTGCAGAATGGCGGATAGGATATTGAGGCCGAGATTCAGGAAAAAGCTCCATTTAGCACTCCGCTCGGCCTGCACTTCCGGCGGCACATAGCCCCCCGGATACAGGGCTGCACGGCGGCGCGCACGGCGGATCAGCCAGACAGGCAGGAGGACAAACAGCAGGCCCAGCACGACCAGACCCGTCAGGGCCTCCAGAGCATCGGTCCGAGAATCCGGCTGCTGGCTGGCAGCCGCAGTCCCGCCGATATCGGCCGGGTCGGCATGCGCCAGCACATCCGCCAGAGCGTCTACAATACCATTGACAGCCTGAGCATAATGGCCCGCCTGAAGGTCGGGTTTGGCGGCTTGCAGAATGTCATGCGTTTGCAGGTCGGTCAGCACGCCTTCCAGCCCGTACCCGACCTCAATGCGGGACTGACGGTCCGGGATATCCAGCACCACCAGCAAGCCGTTATCCACGCCCTTTTTGCCAATGCCGGTCTTGTGGAAGGCCTCATTGGCATACAGGCTGATATCATCCACATGGCCGGGCAGGGAGACCAGAATCTGCGGATTACCGGGGAGCGTCTGGGAAAGCTGGAACAGTTTGTGGGACAGGGCGGCGTTCTCATCCGCAGAGAGAACGCTTTGCGGGTCCGTCACCCACTGACGCAGCAGCACACTATTGTCTGCGGGGGCCTCCGCACGCGCATCGGCAAAGACAAACGGGGCATGCCCTGCCCCGAACAGGACCAGCCCCAGAAGGGCCACCAGCCCGAACAGACGGACACGGGAGGCGCGCCGCAGCCCGCCCCCTTCTGGCCAGCGGAACACGGGATGATCCTGCCGCATGCTGTTATGCCTCAACGCGCTGGTTTTCAGTGTTTGGAGAAATCAACAACCGGCGGGGTCTGAGCTTCCGGCGTGGCCTGATAATAGACGCGCGCATGGTACCCCATGATGCCCGCCACCAGATTACCAGGGAAGTGCATGACCGTCTGGTTATAAGACAGAATAGCCTGCTGCAAACGCTGGCGCGCCACCGTAATACGGTTCTGGGAGCCTTCAAGCTGCACCATCAGGCGCGTGAAGTCCTGATTGGCCTGCAACTGCGGAGACTGCTCCACAACGGCGTTAATCGCGCTGATTTCCTTGGCGTTGCGAGTCTGGGCTTCCAGAATTTTCTGCTGGAGGGTGGCGTTGTCCACCGTGCGCGGGTCAATCCGGCTCAGCGGCGTTTCACCGGAACGGGCGGCGGCGTAGTCTGTCAGGGTGTCATGCTCATGCGTGGCATAGCCCTTTACGGTGTTGACCAGATTGGGGATCAGGTCAGACTGGCGCTGCACCTCGTTCTGCAACTGGCCTGTCTGCTCCAGCACATTCTGGTCCGCCGCCATGAAGCGGTTATAGCTGGACCCGAAAATGGCCAGAAGGCCAACAATCAGAATCGCAGGGATGAGAAGCTTCTTCATCAGGAAATCCTTGGTAAACGCATCAGAACAGATCCATTCCAGAGGAGCCTATACCCCCTCACGGTTCTGTGTGTTGCTTCTCTTTACGCGAAAACATCCGGCAGATGCGAAATATTTCCTGCACAGTAAAAAGAACAGGGGAAAATCCGTCTCACATCTTGGAGGGAGAGGCTGCGTTCTTTATAATTCCCGCCCATGATTATCATCACCGGTGGCGCCGGTTTCATTGGCTCATGCCTTCAGGCTTCCCTCGCACAGCGGGGCGTGGAAACCGTGGTGGTGGACTGGCTGGGGTCTGACCTGAAATGGCGGAATCTGGCGGCCCATGCCCCCTCCCGCGTTATCGCACCGGAAGAGCTGGAGGCGTTTCTGGCCACCGGCCCCAAAGTGGACGCCGTGTTCCATATGGGCGCGATCAGCGAGACCACGGCACGGGACGCCGACCTTGTCTGGCGGACCAATGTCGCCCTGACCCAGACTCTATGGGACTGGTGCTCCCGCACGGACACCCGCTTTATCTATGCCTCCTCCGCCGCGACCTATGGCGCCGCCGACAGGCCGGAGCTGTTCTCGGATGATCCGGCAATGCTGGACCGGCTGACCCCGCTCAACCTCTATGGCTGGTCCAAACATACATTTGACCAGCATGTGATGGCCGGGCTGAAGAAGCACGCCCCGCAGCCCCCGCAATGGGCCGGGCTGAAGTTCTTTAACGTCTACGGCCCGAATGAATACCACAAAGGCAAGATGATCTCTGTGGTGAAGGTGAAGTATGATGAGGTGAAAGCGGGCAACCCGGCCCGTCTCTTCCGCTCCGACCGCCCGGACATTGCCGACGGCCAGCAGATGCGGGACTTTATCTGGGTGGGTGACGTGGTGGACGTCATGCTCTGGCTGTATGACACGCCCTCCGTCTCCGGGCTTTTCAACTGCGGTAGCGGCGTTGCCCGGTCCTATCTGGATCTGGCCCATGCGGTGTGTGACGCCGCAGGCTGCCCCCGCCGCGTCGAATTCATCGCCATGCCGGACAGCCTGCGCGGGCAGTATCAGTCCTACACGCAGGCGGACCTCACGCGCCTGCAGGCGGCGGGCTATACAGGCACGTTCACCACGCTGGAAGACGGCATCCGCCAGTATGTGCAAAACTATCTGGCAACGGAGAACCCGTATCTCTGAGTCCGCCTGCTGACCCACTTAAATCTGTTGTACGGCCGGGTTTTTCCGCCTGACAGCCCTCTGATCTTTCGCCCCCACAGGACCCTGCATGCTGCCAGTTCTTCTCTTTCCGCAATTTGACCCGGTGCTGGTGCATCTGGGGCCGCTGGCCATCCGGTGGTATGCCCTGTCCTACATTGTGGGCATTGTGCTGGGGGTTTCCCTTCTGCGCAGGCTGGTGCCGCTTGCCCCCCGCGCCGCCACGACGGAACAGGCGGATGATTTTCTCGGCTGGGTGACCCTTGGCGTGCTGCTGGGCGGCCGGCTGGGCTATGTGCTGTTTTATCAGCCGGGCTATTACCTGACGCATCCGCTGAGTATCCTGCAGGTCTGGAAAGGTGGCATGTCCTTCCACGGCGGCGCGCTGGGCGTGATTGTAGCCATGGCGCTGTTTGCCTGGCGCAACAAGATCAATTTTCTGGCCTTTGCGGACCGCGTGACGGTGGCTGTGCCGGTCGGGCTGGGGCTGGGGCGTATTGCCAACTTTATCAACGGGGAACTATGGGGGCGGGAAGCCCCCGCCAGCCTGCCCTGGGCGATGATCTTCCCCAATGCCGGGCCAATTCCCCGCCACCCGTCCGAACTGTATGAAGCACTGACGGAAGGGTTGCTGCTCTTCAGTGTCATGTTTCTTGTCTCCCGCAGGCAGAGCGTGCGGGAACGTCCGGGCTTTCTGGCCGGGCTGTTTCTGGCGGGCTATGCCTGCGCGCGCAGCTTTTGCGAATTTTTCCGGGAACCGGATGCATTTCTGGGCTTCCTGCCCGGCGGGGTAACCATGGGGCAGGTATTGTGCGTCCCCATGCTGGCCGCCGGTGTGGCGCTGATGCTGCATGCCCGCCGCAGCCCGGTTTATACCGGCCTGCCGGACCCGGCCCCCGCGTCAGATGCCGGGACCTGAAGAGGCACGCGTCATGCCCACCTTCCCGCCCGATCCGCAGTCCTCGCCCGCTCCCTCGGCACCCCCGGCAGGGGCGGAGCGGCTGGACCGTTTTATGGCGCGGGCCAATGCCCGGTATTACGCAACGCATCCTCTGCTGAGTGACTTTATTACCGCGCCGGAAATCTCTCAGGTTTTCGGGGAACTTCTGGGCGCATGGGCCGCGACTGTCTGGGCCAGTATGGGCTGCCCCAGCCGTGTAATCCTTGCCGAAGCCGGGCCGGGGCGCGGCACGCTGATGGCCGACATGCTCCGGCTGATTACCGCCCGCGTGCCGGCCTTTGCACACGCGCTTGAGGTGCATCTGGTTGAAACCTCCCCCCTGATGCAGGAGGCACAGGCAAAAGCGCTGGCGCCTTTTGCAGCCCGTGTGCCGGGGCTTGCGCCAGTCTGGCATACCGGGCTGGACAGTCTGCCGGATGGCTCGCTGATTCTGGTTGCCAATGAATTTCTGGATGCTCTGCCTATTCGCCAGTTTCTGAACACACCCGCAGGCTGGCAGGAGCATTACGTGCAGGATGCCGCCTTTTGCTGCGTGCCCTGCCCGGCTCCCGAACTGCCAGATGGCCGCGCGCTGGACCCGGACTGCGTGGTGGAACTGTGTGAACCCGCACTGGACATCGGCCGCCTGCTCGGGCAGCGTTTTGCGCACACGCCGGGCGCTGCCCTCTTTCTGGATTACGGCCACAACTCCAGCCTGACCGGGGATTCCCTGCAAGCCCTGCGCCACGCACGGCCTGCCAGACCTCTGGACGCAGCAGGAGAGGCCGACCTGACCGCCCATGTGGATTTTACCGCTTTTGCCGCCGCTGCACGGCAGGCGGGAGCGACCATCTGGGGTGCTGTCACACAAGGGGCGTTTTTGCGTGCTTTAGGGCTGATGGAACGCACGGAGCAGCTTGCCGCCCATGCCAGCCCGCAGGACGCGGACGCTCTGCGCAGCGGCGCGGACAGACTGGCCGCACCGGAAAAGATGGGGCATCTTTTCCGGGTCATGGCCCTGACCTCCCCCTTACTCCCCATGCCCCCCGGCTTTATGAAAGGACCGGCTGAATGACATCCGGCCAGACCGCTTCAACACGCCCGTCCCCCCTGACCAGCCCCCTGCTGGCCCACGCCCGGCACGGGTTTTTTACGCGGGAAGGCGGCGTGTCCACCGGACCCTATGCCAGCCTGAACTGCTCAACCCGCTCGGGGGATGATCCGGCCAGTCTGGCGGAAAACCGCCGCCGCGTGGCCGCCTGTCTGGGTGTTGCACCGGAGAGGCTGCTGGGTGTGACCCAGATCCACTGCCCCCGCGTGATCACGGTGGAAACGCCCTGGGCCCCGGGAGAGGGTGAGCAGGCGGATGCGATGGTCACACGCCTGCCCGATGTTGCGCTGGGCGTGATTACGGCGGACTGCGCCCCGGTTCTGTTTACCTCAAAAGACGGCAGGACCGTGGGCGCGGCCCATGCGGGCTGGCGCGGCGCGCTGGCAGGGGTGCTGGAAGCCACGCTGGAGGCCATGCAGGCTCTTGGCGAAAATCCGGCAGAAATCCGCGCCGTCGTTGGCCCCTGTATTGCGCAGGAAAGCTACGAAACAGGCGAGGACATGCACGCAGCCATTACCTCGGCCGACCCGCAGGGCGCCCGGTTTTTTACCCCCGGCAAGCCGGGCCATTATCAGTTTGATCTGGCAGGCTGGTGCGTGTTCCGGCTGGAACGTGCCGGGATCGGCCAAGTAGCGGCCCTTGGCGTGGACACGCGGGCGGATGAGGCCCGGTTCTTCAGCCACCGGCGGCGCACGCTGGCCGGTGGCGGCCCAATCGGGCACCAGATTTCAGTCATTGCGACAGGAGCGCAGAACGGATGAGCGGTTTTTTCCGCCACACGGCCCTTCCCCTCTCGGGCCTGATCCTGCTGAGCGGCTGCATTGACATGCCGCATCCTTTTTCTGACCCCGGCAAGGAAGGCGCGCGACTGGCCGCCAATGCCCCGCCCTCCCGGCTGGATATTCCTGTCCCGACCGATAGCCGGCTCTCGCCCGACGCTGCCCGACTATGGAGCAAGGATGTAGCGGCTGAACTGCTGCAACAGACCATTCCCGCCATGGCACAACCCGTCCGCCCCGGAGACTGGTGGCTGAAAATGCGGGCTGACCAGCGCGGGGACCAGATTGTGCCGGTCTATATGGTCATGACCCCGAAAAATGAAGTGCGCGCCACACAGGAAGGCGAGCCGCTTCAGGCCGCGCTCTGGACAGCCGCGGACCCCGCGACCCTGAGCCTTGCCGCACAGGATGCCGCTCCCAAAGTGGCCTCCGTGCTGACAGGTATTCAGGCGGATGATATGGAAAAAGACCCGCATAGCCTGAAGCATCGCGCTGCGCGTGTTTACTTTAAAGGTGTGACGGGAGCACCCGGGGACGGCAATATCTCGCTCAGCCGGGCCTTTGCCGCCTCCTTCCGCAATACGGCCTACACGCTCCAGAACACGACAGAAAACGTGGATTTTACCGTCGCGACAACGGTCAGGCTGAGCCCCGGCCCGGCAGGCACCACGGGCCACCCGCAGCAGCATATTGAAATTGTCTGGCGTGTAACGGACAAGAGCGGGAAAGAAGCCGGAGCCGCCACGCAGTTGCACGATATTGAGGCGCACTCACTGGATGGCTACTGGGGGGATGTCGCCGTAGTGGCCGCACAGGAAGCCGCCGGGGCAATCCGCCAGATTATCGACCGCTATTCCGGGCGTGACAACGCACCATTGCCGCCGCCGGGAGCTGGAACTGGGCCGGGGGCTGGGAAAGCCGCCGGAGAAAAACAGAAAAGCTGAAACAGTATCGAAGATCTGAACATACGAGGCACGACCGTGCCTCGTTTCTGCTCATGAGAGAGACATTACTGCTTTAGGCGGTCCTTCCGCACATAAACGTCAGGAATACCGGGCAGCAGCGTATACTGCGTCTGCAAAAGCTGGACAACACAGCGCATGAAGTTTTCCGGCTTCCAGATCCCCCATACGGTCCAGTTATCAAAATAAATGACTGGCGGGGGATTTTTAGGAAGATCAACACAAATATCCCGCTCATACCCCGCGACAGGACTTTTTGCATAATCCGCCTCCCACGGCAGATAGGCATGATATTTTTTGATGGGAAGCCGGTCGGCCTCAATATAGACGTTTGGATTATAGGGAATAACCAGAATACGTTCATCAGGATGCGCGTATTCACGGATTTTCTGGTCAATCAGGTTATCGCTTTTCTTAAAGGGATGAAAACCTGCCTGTTTGCGTTGTACATAATCTTCCCCAAAGGGGGTGGAAACAGCATGCAGGCCGACCAATAGAGAACATGCGACCATAAGAGCGGAAACTGTACTTAATTTGTATCTGGATTCATTCAGCCAATAGGGCACCATCTGGGCGACAAACCCTAATGCCGCGACCACAAACGTACCATTCTGAAATGTTGTGCCGCCCCGCGCATCCAGAGACAAAAGACCTGCTATAGCGATAAGCCCTGCGATTTTATAACGGGTCCTGACGAGAAGAATCAGGCTTCCGAGCAGCAGGGAGCAGACCGCGAGCGTCTGGACCAGATTAGCCGGGAGAAGCGAAGGCCGAAGGCTTTTGAAAACAGCGACAAACCCGAAGGGAATATAATGCGCATAATAAAATTGATTGTTAATGAAATGGTAAACGATAAAGCCTTTGAGATCTGCATAGAGCAGCATCCACAAAAGAAAAATCCCCAGCGCGCCTGCTGCACCCAGAAGGCTGTAGAGAGCGTCTTTTCTATTCAGCTTTGCTGTCCGGCGACATAATACAGCAAGAAGAGATAAGGTAAAAAGCGCCGTAACCGGAAGAAAAGAATAAGCCACAAAGGGCAAAAGGACCAGAGCCGCGCCGCCCGCAGCAGCCGCCCATTTTTGCACAGGTTTATCCAGAAGAGCAGGAACAACAAGCAAAGAGCAGGCAAGAACCGTCAGATTTCCGCCAAAAATCCAATACCCGTTCATATTCAGAGCCTGCACGATCCAGACCGGACCTAACAGACCAAGAAAGAGCGCCGGGGAAAGCAAACGCTCCCGCCATGAGGCCGCGCTGCTCACAAAATACAGTCCGGCTGCCGAAATCAGGGTGATAAAGAGGGCATTCAGGCGAAACAGAAAGGCGTAGTGATATCCAACAACCTTTCCCAACAGCCATGTTGCGAAAAAGACCAGAGGACCATGGGCGTCGATATAGTCGCGGTAGAGAATATCTCCGTTTTCAATCGCCCAGCCGCCAATATCATGTCCGGATTCATCCCCAAAGGCATGATATCCAAATCCGTAAAATACCTGCACGAGAAATATCAAAAAAGAAACAAGCGCAAAGAGTAGGATGCGATTTCTTCCAGATATTAGTGACTGTAAATCTCTGGCCCAGACATGACGCCCTTTATCACCCATGATCTCCACTTAACCCTTTTCGACTAACACGGTCCTTTGAGGCATCCCCATACAGGCTCCCACCGTGAAAAGCTTTCTTTTTTGAAGAAAAAACGCCCACTTTTACAAAGAGGCAGAGTCATTTTTTAACCCACAAAAAAAGACCAGCCCTGAAACCCAAAAGGATCAGGACTGGTCTTTTTACCGTCTACGGAAAAGAACTTCGCTCTAACGTCAGGAGCGGGAAGAATCCGGGGAGACAATCACGCACCCGCTCAGGCGGCGGCAGGCGGCGACAGCATCTGTGTGGGACAGGTTGGTCAGGCGGGCGCGATAGAGGCGACCTTTTTTGACCTGCACAGCCGCAACCTGTGCTTTTGCGCCGGACAGTGTAGCCTGATTACGGGCCTGCCCCGTGGCCTGCTGCGCCATGGACGCGGTATTGAACGCCCCAACCTGAATGGCCCAGTTGCGCGGCTCCTGCGCACGGGCTTTTTTGCTCAGCAACGGAGCTGGTTCCGCCATTGCGGGGGAGACCAGATGGAATGACCGGCCACGGCTGGGTGTTGCGGCCGGGGTTACGGCGGCGACACGCAGCACATGCGCCTGTGTCGGGATAATGGGGGAAGACACCGTGGGAGAGGCAGGCTCGGACTGCGTTTTATCCGCCGCATCTTCAACCGGTTCAGAGGAATCCACCGCCTGCGCCACCTGCACCGGCGCTTCAGACGCAGGGACAGAGACCGCACCCGCTTTGGCCATGCGCTGTGCCCAGACAGAGCTGACGTCACTCCGCGTGGAAGACGCAGAAACACGCGCCACAGGATGCCAGTCCGCCCCGTAGGACGGCGTATCTGTGCCGTTACTTTCCGCCGCCTGCGCCACCTGTACCGGCTGGCTATCCGCAGGCAGGCCGGACTGCTTGCGCTGCCAGGCCGTGCGGACCGAACTGGTTTCCGTATTGGACTGCACCGGCTGGTAGGCCATGGCCATACTATCATGGCTGGCCACCAGCATATCCGCCTGAGAGCGGTTGGCGGGCCAGATGCCAACAATACGTCGGCCGATGGAGGCCACATAATTTCGGGTTTCACGCGGCAGGGTGCGGTTGCGCGTCAGGAAATCCTCAAGCCGACCCGGACCAGCGTTATAGGCCGCCAGAAAGCCGGGGGAGCCATAAACGTCATACATCTGCCGGATATAAGCCGTGCCCGCCATGATGTTATCATGCGGGTCAAACGCATCATCACCCAGATTATAGGCATAACGAAGAGAGTCATACGTGGGGGGCATAAGCTGCATCAGCCCCATGGCCCCCGGCGCGGAGGTGACAAACTGGCCGTTATGAAACAGCCGCCCACCGGATTCCTGCTGCATGACAGCACGGACCCACTCTTCCGGCACGTCAAACCGTTTGGATGCTTCCTGAATATATGGTCCCCACGGATCTTCCGGCGGGCCGGGCGGAGCGTAGTAGGAACGGGCGTGGGCACGATACTGCGCGGCTTCTTCCGCCACCGGAATAGACGGAGAGCCATCAGTGCCGGGCTGCCCCGCACAGGCTGCCAGCAGCCCGAGCAGGCCAAGGGCCGGAGAGGTTTTTGCCGCATGACGCAGGGCCTTACGCCACCGGGGAGCAAGGGACTGATAAAACCGCAAAGGGGGTCGTCTGGATGTCATCGGGTATATCCGCCCTGCCCACGTGAGGAGGCACCACGGGCCAGCCGGGGATTCTCCTGAGAGTATATGGAAAGAATCTTCTCTAAGTCTCTATAACGCCAGCCTCTCTCATGCAACACATCATCCCCGCTCCCGCCACACGTCCGGCGGGCCTGACCGCGCAGGTGCTGGCCGTGCTGAACGCGCCAGGAGTTGCGGGCGGCGACGTGATCGGATAGGCGAGAAGGCATGATGGTCAGTTCCGGTTCTTCTGAACACACCCGCCTGCTGGACTCAGCACCACGCACGCGCTCGCGCATCGTGATGGCCTGCAAGGATATTGCGGATGGCTTCCGGCTATGGCGTCTGGCCGCAACGCTGGGCTGGCTGGATATCAGGCTGCAATTCAGCGGGTCCACACTGGGGCCGTTCTGGCTGACACTGACAACGGCGGTCATGATCGGCTCCATGGGGTTGATCTATTCCCAGCTGTTTCATCTTGTTCTGAGAGACTATCTCCCGTACCTCTCAATTTCGATAATTCTATGGCAGACAGGTCTTTCCGCCTTAATTCTGGAAAGCTGTTCCACCTTTACCCGCGCCACGGAAACGCTGCGTTCCGTCAACATGCCCTACACCGTGCAGGCCCTGCGGACCATGATGCGCTGCGGGATTGTGTTCAGCTATAATCTGGTCGTGCCGGTCGCGGTTTTTCTGATTTTTGGTATCTCGCCGGGAGCAGACGTTGTGCTGGCGCTGCCTGCCCTTCTGGTCTGGCTGGTGGACAGCGTGGCCCTCTGCCTGCTGCTGGGCTGCGCATGTGCGCGCTTCCGCGATATTCCGCCCATTGTTGGCAGCGTGATGCAGATTATCTTCTACATCACCCCCATTATCTGGGAGCCCAAGCAGGTCGGTGCCCATGCCTGGTGGCTATATTTCAACCCCTTCTATTCCCTGCTGGAAATTGTGCGCAGGCCCTTTCTGGGGCAGATCCCCACCGCGACCTCCTGGCTGATTGCCGGGGGGATCAGCGTGTTTTTCTGCCTGCTGGCCCTGTTTGTTTTTTCCCGCTCCCGCAGCAAACTGGCGTTCTGGGTATGAGCGGTTCTGTTTTTGACGCCGGGCGCGTCGCCCCCGGCACCTCCTCCATCAGCATCCGGGATCTCTCTCTGGAGTTCCCGATTTTTCATGGTGGCGCACGGTCCCTGAAAAAGATGCTGTTCAAGCGTGGCAAAGCGGCTCTTGCCAGTTCCCGCAGCCTGCGCACGGGCGGGGAAGTCCGCATGAACCGTGCGGATGGCGGGCCGGTGTATGTGCAGGCGCTGGAGAATGTGTCTGTCGAAATCCGGGCCGGGGAACGTGTCGGGCTGATTGGCCATAATGGTGCTGGCAAATCCACTCTGCTGCGGGTAATGGCGGGCATCTACATGCCGGATGCCCCTAATGTGCATATTCGCGGGCAGGTTGCGGCCCTGCTGGACGTTAATTCCGGCATGAACCCGGAGCTGACGGGGCGTGAAAACATTACCCTGATGGGCCGCCACAAAGGGCTGAGCACCGCACAGATCCATCAGCTTGAGCGGGATGTGGAAGACTTTGCCCAGCTTGATACGTTTTTAGACCTGCCGGTGCGGCTCTATTCTTCCGGCATGATTGTGCGTCTGGGCTTTGGTCTGGCCACGGCCATTACCCCGCAGATTCTGCTGATGGATGAATGGTTTATGGCCGGGGACTTCCACTTCCGGGAGCGGGCGGAAAAACGCCTGTCTTCCGTGGTGAACAATACGGATATTCTGGTGATCACCTCCCACGCGCTGGACGTGCTGGAAGAATGGTGCACCCGGCTGATCTGGCTGGAGGGCGGGCAGATCCGTATGGATGGCGCAACTGACGATGTGCTGGCCGCCTACCGCGTGGACATGCAGGTGCCAGACGCTCAGGCCTGAGCACCGGAGCCGGTAAAGGCCGGATGATTGCTGCCACAGCAGGCACCCTGTAAAGCTGACGGCTCTTGCAGCCACAGCGTGAGGCAGGCCGTGCTTTTACTGAAACCTTTTCTGATTTATCTGGCGGCCGGTTTTGCAGAAATTGCCGGATGCTTCGCGGTCTGGCTCTGGCTGAAGGAAGGCCGTTCCGCATGGCTGCTCCTGCCCGGCCTTGTCAGCCTGATCCTGTTCGCGCTTCTGCTCACCCGTATTGAGTCTGATTCCGCAGGCCGGGCCTATGCGGCCTATGGCGGCGTTTATATCACCGCATCACTAGTCTGGATGCGGGTAGTGGAAGGCCGCCCGCCGGATAAATGGGAAATTCTGGGGGCGCTGGTGTGTCTGGCGGGGGCGTCCCTCATTCTGCTGGCCCCGCGAGGCGCCTGAGCAAACAGACAATAAAAAAGGCGGGACCGGCAGAGTGCTGCCTGTCCCGCCCTGTGATCAAAAAGCCTGAGCTTTCTGTATTCCGCCCCCTGCCCGCGCATAGAAGCCCGGGCAGGACGCACACCGTTTACATGCTAATGACGTAAAACAGCGTCGCTGCGATAGTGATGGTAATGGGCAGCGTGAAGATCCATGCCAGAGCAATTTTGGTCAGCATCTTCGGGTTGATCCCGCTTCCAGAGCCCAGCATGGTCCCGGCAATACCGGCCGTGATAATGTGAGTGGTAGAGACCGGCAGGCCGGTATAACCCGCTGTGGCAATCAGGCCCGCGCCAACCAGTTCGGCTGAAGCACCCTGTGCGGGGGTGAGGTGCGTGTTCCCAATCTTCTCACCCAGCGTATGCACAATGCGCTTATAGCCGATCATGGTGCCAAGACCGAGGCACAGAGCGCTCAGCAGACGCACCCACAAGGGGGCATATTCCACAGTCGGGCGCAGGGCTCCGCTGATGTCTTTGGCACTTTTCTTCTCGGCAGCAGACGCCTCCGCATTGGACGCAACAGACTTCAGACCTGCCAGAACTTCATAAATATCGGCGCGCAGCTGAGAGGCCACAACCTTGGTGGGGTCGGTCGCCTGAAGGCGCTCGACAGAAGCCAGCGCTTCATCCCGCAGGCCGTCATGGTCATATTTTTGCAGCAGGGGGGCCGCGATAACCGCCTGCGGGGCAATCTGCGGAATATGGGAACCAGCATTCGGGCTGAGAGCAAACGTAGCCGGCAGGATGCCGATAATGGTCAGCATGATCAGGCCGATACTTTTCTGACCATCGTTGCTGCCGTGCGAGAAGCTGACGCCTGTGCAGGTAAGGATCAGCAGACCGCGCACCCAGCCATGCGGGGGTTTTTCACCCTGCGGCGGCTGATACAGTTCCGGGTCTTTCACCAGATGCTTGAGGATAAAATACAGGCCACCGGCCCCGATCAGCCCCAGAATGGGGGAGATGGCCAGTGCGCGCAGCACCTTCCAGATCTGGGACCAGTCAACACTGTTGCCCAGCCCGCGCGTATGCAGGAACGCATCCCCGATCGCCACGCCAATCAGCGCACCAATAACGCAATGGGAGCTGGAATTGGGGATACCGAACCACCAGGTAAACAGGTTCCATGCCAGAGCCGTGCCGAACAGTGCGATCAGCATCGGGACGGCAGGGTCTCCGTTGGGGGGAGACAGCACATCGGCTGGCAGCAGTTCCACCAGCCCGTATGCCACGCTGATGCCCCCGGCCAGCACGCCAATGAAGTTCATCAGGCCGGACCAGATCACAGCCACGCGCGGCTTGAGGGAATGGGTGTAAATAACCGTTGCTACGGCGTTGGCCGTATCATGAAAACCGTTAACAAATTCAAAAACGCAGACCAGCAGAAAGCATGTGGTCAGCGCCAGAATGGAAAGCACCGAATACGGAGCAAAATGGAGCATGGGAACCAGTACCTGTGTTGCACTGAGTCGCATTAAGACCAGTTTTTTATTTTTTTCACCGGCCTAACAAAGAATTTCACAAAACCTTAACTGTCTTCATCTTGCGTTTTTCTTTCCGCATCCCTGTGGCGGACCTGCCGGGCTGACCCTGAAAATTAAATAGATTCAGGATCTTTACCTTTGTTTTGCAGTCTTCCGCCCAGAGGGTCAGGCTGCATCCATCACAGACTCAGAAGCAGGCGAGTATGCAGGCTTTTAAAGCAGGCGCGTAAACTTCAGCAGCACCCATGTGCCCAGCATGATGGCAAAGCACAGGCCACCGGCTTCCACCGTGCCCCATGATCCGTCCGTGAGGAACATGCCCCCGGTATTCATGCCGAAAAAGCCGGTGACAAACGTGGCGGGCAACATCAACGTCGTGCCGACGGAGACGATATACAGCCGGTGGTTGGTTTCTTCCGCCTGATTGGATGTGAGTTCATCCTGCAGGGAGCGCGCGCGGTCCTGCAAGGCCAGAAGGTCATCCAGTGCGGCGTGAACCTGCCGCTGGGAGCGGTCTCGCAGGTCATCTTCCGCCCATTCCGGCAGTTCCAGCTCTTCATCCCGGAAAATACGGTCCACCGGGGCCAGCACGCGCCGCAGTTCCGTAGACCGGCGGCGCACAAGGCCGAGCAGACCGCTCATGCGGCCAAGATCAGTATCGCGGTCCAGCATCAGCAGGACATCTTCCGCACGGTCGAGCTGGTCATCCAGCCGGGCGAAGTCCCGCCGCAGCGTATCGGCAAATTCCAGCAGCGCGCGGTCTACCAGATTGGCGGGGGAGCGCGGCACAAGCCCGCGCCGGAGTTCATGGAACACCACGCCAAGGGCGGGAATCGGGTGGCGGCGGGTTGTGACCAGCAAATCCGGCTGGAGGGCGAACCGCCATGTGCTGACATTACGGTCATCATCCGTCGTGGTGTCATCAAAGGCGGGAAGCGCGCCAAAAACCGTCTCGTCCTCGCTGTCCAGACGGATGCTGCGCTCAAGGTTGGTCAGCACCTGCCGCACTTCTTCCGGCAGGGAGGGAATACTTTCAATCTGGGTGCGGGAGAGGGTGTGGACGATATCAAAGTGGAACCATGCCCACCCGTCCGTTTCCGCCAGTTCCGGCGGAAACGCACCGGTGAGCAGGCGCTGGGTGACAACCTCGCGCTCTAGCTCCACCGGTTCATGCCCGGGGCGGCAGAAAATGGCCCAGATCAGGCCATCACGCAGCAGCGTACCGCCTTCCGAGATTGGCTCAGGCAAAGTGGAGGAGGCTGTTCCGGCCATCACTGAACTCCCTGTGTCCCGAAAGGGCGATCGTTGCCTGTCCCGTAAGGAAGTGCACCTGTCCACGGCCGGTCGCCGCAAACTTGGTCCGCTTCATATCACAGCAGACTTACAGGACCAAGGCTCCGTTCAGTCTGCAAGGCCGCTTAGCGCGGGCGCACAGGCCGGGCCGGACGACGGGCATCCCCCCCGGCTCGCGGGTTTGCGGCGGGTTTACGGGTGGGTTTGAGCAGCGGTGCGGCGGTAATTTCCGCCTCAAGCTGCGCAATCCGCTTGCGCACGCTCTCCCGCAGGGCCGGAGAGGTGTGAGATTTCATGGCAGCCAGCGTTTCCTTCAGGTCCCGCAGCTGTTTCTGCTTTTCCGGCAGGCTGCGGCGGATGGGCTGGTTGTCTGACATCTGACCATGAAAGGCACGCATGGGTTTTCTCCCTTGAATATTCTAACTGCCCTTCAGCAGCCACAGGCTGCCAGAGCACACAGACACACGCCCGCTCCTCCGGCAAAAGGGGCCGGACAAGCGGGAAAAACACTATTTTTTATGTAAAGTACGCACAAAAACCCGTCTGGCAGGCTCAAAGCCTGCCGGGACGCCGTCTTCAGCGGTTGCGGAGGAGAATGTCCCGCAGGGCTGAGAGAAGCATCTCGCACTGCTGGTCCGTTCCAACCGTGATCCGCAGCCACGAGGATGTGCGCACACCGCGCAGATGCCGGACGATAATGGCGCGTTCCCGCAGGTCTGCCGCCAGTTCCGCAGCATCGCGGTCAGCATGGTGAACATAGACAAAATTTGCCTGTGAAGGCAAGACCTTGAAGCCCAGAGCCGCCAGCTTTGCAGACAGCGTTTTGCGGGTGGTGATCACCTTTTGTACACTGTCCAGAAACCAGCTTTCATCCTCCACGGCTGCGGTGGCCCCGGCCTGCGCGATGCGGTCCAGCGGGTAGGAATTGAAGCTGTCCTTCACGCGGGTCAGCCCTTCAATCAGTTCAGGCTGCGCAAACGCAAACCCCACCCGCGCCCCGGCCAGCGCACGGGATTTGGAGAAGGTCTGTACCACCAGAAGATTCGGATAGTCCTTCACCAGAGCCACGGCACTTTCCGCGCCGAAATCCACATAGGCTTCATCCACCAGCACAACCCGGTCCGGGTGCATGTCCAGCAGGCGGCGGACGTGGCTGAGATCCAGCCCGATGCCCGTCGGGGCGTTGGGGTTAGCCAGCACCACGCCGCTGCACGGTCCGGCATAATCAGCAACCTCAATGCCCATCTCTTCATTGAGCGGCACGAGGCGATACGGCAGGTCATACAGGCCGCAATAGACCTTATAAAAACTGTAGGTGACATCCGCGAACAGGATCGGCTCACCATGCGCAAAAAAGGCCTGAAAAGCGTGGGCCAGCACTTCATCCGAGCCGTTGCCGACGAACACGTTTTCCGCCTTCAGCCCCACGCGCTCAGCCAGCACGGTGCGGAGGCGGGTGGCTTCCGGGTCCGGATACAGGCGCATGCTGTCATCAGCCGCTGCCTTCATGGCCTCCAGCGCACGGGGGGATGGCCCGTAGGGGGATTCATTGGTGTTCAGCTTGATCAGGTCCGCCATTTTAGGCTGCTCACCCGGCACATAAGGCGTCAGGCGATGAACAAGAGGACTCCAGAAACGGCTCATGGCTGAAAACATCCGCAAAAAGAAAAGGCAGCCCCGGACGGAACTGCCTTAACCCCTAACTGATGCGTCTGAGCCTGAAAAGCCCGTGCGGCGTCAGCCCTGCCCGGCCTGCTGCGCTTTTATCAGCGCGACCAGTGCCGCGTTGCCCTGCCGCTGGGCCAGATCCAGCGCGTTCAGCCCCTCGCCATCACGGTGGGTCGGGCTGGCCCCGGCGCCGAGCAGCAGCTTTGCCATATCATCCCGCCCGAACATGACGGCAAACATCAACGGAGTGCGGCCCACTGCGTTGGGCACGTCCACCTGCGCCCCGGCATCCAGCAGCAGGCGGGCCAGTGGCAGAGAGCCTTTGAAGGCCACCCCCGCCAGCGCGGTTGCCCCTTTTTCATCCTGCAGGTCAGGCTTGGCACCACGCGCCAGCAACGTGCTAACAGCCTCCACATGGCCGTTATAGGAGGCCAGAATCAGCGGCGTGTAGCCTTTTTCCGCCCGCAGATTGGGGTCCATTCCCGCATCCAGAAAGCTGGAGAGCAGATCGGCCTCACCTTCCCGCGCGGCATTGATGAACAGGGCTTCCACCTGCTCCTGCGTGAAGTCCCCAAAGGCGGCTCCTGTGCCCGGTGCACCTGCGGGCTGCCCGCCCGGAGCCTGTGCACCAAGGGCCTGCGTGCCCTGAGACTGCGGGTCCTGAGAAGAAAGCTGTGTCATACCCGACCTCCGGAAAAATTCTTACAGAACTCAGACGCAGCACCTGCCCCGAGGCCTGACGGACCGGGACGTGCCGCAACTACTGATTTCTAGACTGTAAACCATCTCTATATCGCAAACGTCCCGGCCTGTGCAGCGTTTCCTGACCATGGCGGGGCTGCTCTGCCGGACGCAGGGCCGGTCGGTGTTGCGCGCTCCTTCGTATGTGGTGCTGCGCAGCCCTTTCCGCCACACCTCACGCGCAAGTGATGCCACTTGTTACAACCGCGGGACCGTCAGACTTTGCCGGCCTGAAATGGGGCGTAAAGGCTGCTCCGGCCAGTTTCAGCCCATCCCGCAGGTCCTGTTTTGCCAGCGGGAATAATCTTAAAAATGAGATTACCCGCCCCCGCGGCAGCCCCCGCCTGCCCTGCTGCGTTGGGAAAGCAGAGGGCGGTCCTGCGTCTTAAAAGAAGCAGAAAAGTCTCACACCTGCTCTCTTGCCCAATAACGCCGGACCGTGTGAATGTGCATACCCCTGACGTCCCGCCGGGCTCTTCCGGTGGCGGGGTCTTGCCGGGCCAGAACAAAAAACATCCATTCTGAAGGATAGGTTAGCATGCGTGCCTCTTTTCCCACCCCTCTTCGCGCACCGAACGGTCAGGAAGCCGGGGGGACGGTCACCCTCGATAACCTGTGCATCAACACCATCCGCACTTTGTCCATGGATGGCGTTCAGAAAGCCAATTCCGGCCACCCCGGCACCGCCATGGCACTGGCGCCTGTGGCGTACACCCTGTGGCAGGACGTTCTGAATTACGACCCGGCAGACCCGCTCTGGCCCAACCGGGACCGCTTTGTTCTGTCCATCGGCCATGCCTCCATGCTGATCTATTCCCTGATCTATCTGGCAGGTGTGCGGCAGGTAAAGAACGGGAAGGTCACCAATGAACCCTCCCTGACCATTGCCGACCTTGAGCAGTTCCGTCAGCTTGATTCCAAAACCCCCGGCCACCCGGAATACGGCCACACGACCGGCGTTGAGACGACCACCGGCCCGCTCGGGCAGGGCTGTGGCAACTCCGTCGGCATGGCCATGGCGGAAAAATGGCTGGCCGCGCGCTTCAACAAGCCGGGCTTTGAGCTGTTTAACCACCATGTGTACACGCTGTGCGGCGATGGTGACATGATGGAAGGCATCTCCAGCGAGGCCGCCTCCACCGCAGGCCACCTCAAGCTGGGCAATCTGGTATGGATGTATGATGCCAACCGCATCTCCATTGAAGGCTCGACCGATATCGCGCTGACGGAAGACGTCGCGGCTCGCTTTGCCGCCTATGGCTGGCAGGTGCTGGAACTGAAAGACGCGAACGATACCGCGACCCTGAAAGACCTGCTGACGCAGGCCAAAGCCGAGACCGAACGCCCCACCTTTATTCTGGTCCATTCCGTGATTGCATGGGGCGCGCCGCACAAGGCGGGCACCGCCTCCGCCCACGGTGAGCCGCTGGGCGCGGAAGAAATCCGTGAAACCAAGAAAGCCTATAACTGGCCGGAAGACCGCAGCTTCTATGTGCCGGACGGAGTGCAGGCCCACATGCAGGACGGTCTGGGCGCACGCGGTGCCAAAGCCCGCGCCGCGTGGGAGGCCCTGCTGGCTGACTACCGCACCGCGCACCCGGAACTGGCTGCCGAACTGGACGCCATCCTGAACGGCGCCCTACCGGAAGGCTGGGATGCGCAGATCCCGGTTTATGATGCCAGCGCAAAAGGCACCGCCTCCCGCGCCAGCTCTGGTGAGGTGCTGAATGCTGTGGCAGGCCGCCTGCCCTGGCTGCTGGGTGGCTCGGCTGACCTTGCCCCCTCCACCAAGACCCTGCTGAAGGGTGAGCAAAGCTTCCAGCCCGCCGCATGGGGTGGCTCCTACGCAGGCCGGAACTTCCATTTTGGCGTGCGCGAACATGCCATGGGCGCCATTGTCAACGGCATGGCGCTGTATGGTCTGCGCCCCTACTGCGCGGGGTTCCTGATCTTCTCGGATTACATGAAGGCCCCCATCCGGCTTTCTGCCCTGATGAACCTGCCGGTCACCTACATCTTCACGCATGATTCCATCGGCGTGGGGGAAGACGGGCCGACGCATCAGCCGATCGAGCAGCTTGTGCAGCTCCGCGCCACACCGGGCATGACGACCTTCCGCCCCGGTGATGCGAATGAAGTGGCCGAAGTCTGGCGCTACCTGATTGCCAAGCAGGATGGCCCGGTGGCGCTGGCGCTCAGCCGTCAGGACCTGCCGACGCTGGACCGCAGTCGCTTTGCCCCCGCCTCCGGCGTGGCAAAGGGGGGCTATATTCTGGCCGACAGCACGGAAACCCCGAAGGTGATCCTGATTGCCTCCGGCAGTGAACTGGGTCTGGCGGTATCCGCCTATGAGGCCCTGAGCAAGGATGGCATCCCCGCCCGCGTGGTGTCCCTGCCGAGCTGGGAAGTGTTTGAAGCGCAGCCACAATCTTACCGCGATACGGTGCTACCGCCGTCCATTACAGGCCGCGTGACCATTGAAGCAGCCTCCCCCATCGGCTGGGATCGCTATGCCGGTCCGACGGGTGAGATTATTGCCATGCGTGGCTTCGGGGCGTCTGCTCCGGCCGGGCAACTGGCGAAGAAATTCGGCTTTACTCCGGACGCCGTGCTGGAAGCAGCGCGCCGTCAGGCGCGCTAAGGCGCGCCTTCAACACAGATCAGATGTTTTATGCTGCCCGGCTGAGCTAAAAAGGCCGGGCGGCGTGCAAAAAGGACGCCAAGCATGACCGCTTCTTCTAAAGGTGCCAATCCGCTGCGGGATCTTGCCGCTGTGCAGCAATCCCCATGGTTTGACTTCATTCGCCGCTCCTTTGTTGAAGACGGCTCTCTGGCCCGCCTTGTGCAGGATGATGATGTACGCGGCGTCACGTCTAACCCCGCCATTTTCCAGAAAGCGATGGGCGAAGGCACGGAATATGACGCGCAGATCCGTGAGGTTCTGGCGCATGAAATTGTCTCCCCCGGCGCGCTGTATGAAAAGCTTGCGGTGCGGGACATCAAAACCGCAGCCCATGTTCTGGCCCCGGTCTATGAGGCCACCCATAAAAAAGACGGGTTTGTCAGCCTTGAAGTCTCCCCCTATCTGGCGCGGGATGAAAAAGGCACCGCGCATGAAGCCGCCCGCCTGTGGGCGGATGTGGCTGAACCCAACCTGATGATCAAAATTCCGGCCACCCCGGAAAGTATTCCTGCCATCCGCCAGACCATTGCCGCGGGTATCAACGTCAACGTCACGCTGATTTTTGCGCTCTCTGCTTACAAGGCTGTGGTTGAGGCCTGGCTGGCCGGGCTTGAAGACCTACACAAAAAAGGTGGGGATCTGTCCAAGGTTGCCTCCGTGGCGTCCTTCTTTGTCAGCCGGATTGACGGCAAGATTGACGCCGCGATTGATCACCGCGTGAAAGCGGGTGACAAGGATGCCGAGGCTCTGAAAGCCCTGCGCGGCAAGGTCGCTATTTCCAATGCCAAAGTAGCCTATGCCTATTGGCAGGAGATGGTGCAGACCCCGCGCTGGAAGGCGCTGGAAGCCGCCGGAGCCCAGCCGCAGCGCCTGCTATGGGCCTCCACCGGCACCAAGGACAAAGCTTATAGCGATGTTCTGTATGTGGACAGCCTGATCGGCCCGCACACCGTCAACACCGTGCCGCCCGCCACCATGGATGCCTTCCGTGACCACGGGACTGTTGCCGAAACTCTGACTGCCGGGCTTGAAGACGCCCGCCATGTGCTGGCCGAAGCCGAGCGGCTGAAGCTGGATCTGGACGGTGTGACCGCCACACTGGTGGATGAAGGCGTGACCTCTTTTGAAGAAGCGTTTGACAGCCTCCTCGGCTCCGTCGCGGCCAAACAGCAGGCCATGTTGGCGGACAAGCTGACGGACATGAAAACCAGCCTGCCCGCCCCGCTGGAAGAGGCTGTGCAGAAAGGGCTGGACGCATGGCGCAAGGACGGCACCATCCGCAAGCTGTGGGCCAAGGATGCCTCCGTCTGGACCAGCGGCCCGGAAGCTGACTGGCTGAACTGGCTGACAATTGTTGAGGACCGTCTGGCCCATCTGTCTGAGCTGGAAAGCTTTCAGGCTGAGGTGAAAGCCCGCAACTTCCATCAGGTTCTGCTGATGGGCATGGGTGGCTCCAGCCTCGGGCCGGAAGTGCTGGCCATGACCTTTGGCAAGCATGAAGGCTTTGGCCACCTGTATGTGCTGGACAGCACGGACCCGCAGCAGGTTGCCTCTTTTGAAAAGAAGATTGACCCGGTCAACACGCTGTTCATCGTCGCCTCCAAATCCGGCGGCACGCTTGAGCCGAACATCATGCTCGCCTACTTCCATGACCTCGCCAAACGCGCACTGGGTGACAAGGTTGGTTCCCACTTTGTCGCCATTACGGACCCCGGCTCCAAGCTGGAGGCTCAGGCGAAGAAAGAGGGCTTCTGGAAGATTTTTGCAGGCGACCCGAAAATTGGGGGCCGCTATTCCGTGCTCTCCAACTTCGGCATGGTGCCCGCTGCCGCTGCTGGCCTGCCGCTGAAGCTGTTTCTGGAAGACGCCCTGCGCGGCGTGCGCATGAGCGACGCCAGCGTGCCGCCTGCCCACAACCCCGGCGTGCTGCTGGGCACCATTATGGGTGTGGCCGCAACGCAGTTCGGGCGGGATAAGCTGACCATTCTTGCAACGCCGCAGATTGCCGATTTTGGCGCATGGATGGAGCAGCTGATTGCGGAATCCACCGGCAAGCACGGCAAAGGCATCATCCCCATTGATGATGAAACACTCGGCGGCCCGAAACGCTACGGCACTGACCGCCTGTTTGTTTACCTGCGTCTGGTGCCTGAACACCGCCATGAGCAGGATGAAGCCATTGCCACGCTGATTGATGCCGGGCAGCCGGTTATCACCATCAATCTGCACAGCAAGCGCCAGATTGCGCAGGAATTCTTCCGCTGGGAGATTGCAACCGCTGTGGCCGGGGCCTTTCTAGGGATCGACCCGTTTGATCAGCCGGACGTGGAAGCCAGCAAGGTGGAAACCCGCAAACTGACGGATGCCTATAACCAGACCGGCAAACTGCCCGCAGAACAGCCTTTTGCGCAGCACGGCTCCTTCTCCTTCTTTGCGGACCCGGCCAACACCAAAGCCCTGAAAGGCGATAGCGCGGAAGCCATCCTGAAAGCCCATTTCGACCGCGTCAAAGCAGGGGATTATGTTGGTCTGCTGGCCTATATCGAGCGGGACCGGGCCACGATGGAATGGATTCAGCACACACGGCTGAAAATCCGTGATGCCAAAACCATTGCGACGGCTGCGGAATTTGGCCCGCGCTTCCTGCATTCCACAGGGCAGGCCTACAAAGGCGGCCCGGACACCGGCGTTTTCCTGCAAATTACGGCTGATGATGCGAAGGATCTGCCGGTACCGGGCGCCAATTACAGCTTTGGCGTGGTAAAAGCTGCTCAGGCGCGTGGGGATTTTGACGTGCTGGCCGAACGCGGCCGCCGTGCGCTCCGGGTACATATCCACGGCTCTCTGAAAGACGGGCTGGCTGCTCTGGCGACCGCCCTGCACGGTGCTCTGTAAAAGAGAACCTGCACGTCAGACATGATAAGACGCTGTTTCAAAAGTCGCCTCTTTTGAAACAGCGTCCGAGAAACAATTAAGGAAAACAGAGTATGCAGATCGGCATCGTCGGGCTTGGCAGAATGGGCGGTAATATTGCCGTCCGCCTCACACGGCACGGACATGACGTGGTGGTGTATGACCGCGACCCCGCAGTTGTTGAAAAAGTGGTGGCCCGTGCGGAAGCCGGGCACGCTGTAGGGGCCAGCAGCCTGACGGATGTGGTGGAAAAACTGGCAGGCCCCAGGCGGATTGTCTGGTCCATGCTCCCGGCTGGTGAGATTACGGAAGAAACCGTGCTTTCACTGGGCGGCCTGATGCAGCGCGGCGATATTGTGATTGATGGCGGGAATACCTACTACAAGGACGATATCCGCCGGGCAAAAACGCTGGCTGAAAAAGGCATTGATTACATTGATGTTGGCACGTCCGGCGGCGTGTGGGGTCTGGAGCGCGGCTACTGCATGATGTACGGCGGCGCGAAAGAGGCCGCTGAGCATATCGACCCCATTCTGTCCGCCCTTGCCCCCGGCATTGGCGATATCCCGCGCACCCCCGGTCGTGACCGGGATGGCGTGGACCCGCGTGCCGAGCAGGGCTACCTGTATTGCGGCCCGGCAGGCTCCGGCCATTTTGTCAAAATGGTCCATAACGGCATTGAATACGGCATGATGCAGGCCTTTGCCGAAGGCTTTGACGTGATGTACCGCAAGGACTCCCCGCTGCTGCCGGAAGATGAACGCTTCTCGCTCAACATGGCGGATATTGCGGAAGTCTGGCGGCGTGGCAGCGTGGTCTCCTCCTGGCTGCTGGACCTGACGGCTCAGGCGCTGACCAAAAATGAATCGCTCTCCGAATTCTCCGGGG